>JBCFXI010002854.1:0-15460 GCA_038496175.1 Ampulex compressa
TGTGTATCAGATGGCAGATGGTATCATTGTTTTTATAATCTAGGGGTCTGTCAGGTTTCGATTTCACGATTGACTTTAATTTTTTAGATTCGGGTTTAAAAGGTATATGTGAAAATGATTTTACTAGCAGATCTTGTAAAAGGATGTCATTTCAAAAATCTTAATTTGTGATTTCGAACATGATTTGTCGTTGGAACTATCAGTAATAGAGTACTCAATGGAAGGAATTATATTTTCATCTATAACAGAGTTTCTTGATAATAAATCGGGATTAGTATTTAATTTCCCGAATGTGTGAACAAAGTCGTAATCATAGTCATCTAATTTTATCCTCCATTGAACCAATCTCTGTCCCAAATTTTGAATGGAATTTAACCAGCGTAGTCGCTCCTTGTAACTGACTAATGTACACTTTTGTCTGTAAAAGGAAGGTGTGATGCGGAATAGTACACATAAACCTGCTAAACATCTTTTCCGTGGAAAAATAATTTTGTTCCGGATTAGTTAGTTCTAAAAATGTACGTTTTTGGTAAACCACGCCCATATAATTATTAACTTAAAATTGTCTCTACTGCATAATGCGTGGCAATTGTGGTTAATATAAACGGTTCCTTGAATTTGGAATATTGCGAAATGGGTTTTATCCACGAAACACTATATTATAGTGAGTAAAGTTTAGTTTGTCTTGCACAAGGGGGCCTTTGCTCTAGTGGGACTATCCTGGCTTGTATTATAGTTTCAATTCTTTTAACTTAACACGTTGACGCCGGCCTTAATACTCATGTTTTACTCTGCGAGGCGGCATTTGAACTCATGCTACGCTTTGTGGGGTAGCGCGGTACTGTCTACCTATTCCGTTAACGCCGGCGATTTCGGCGAATCTTCGATTGATGAATTCCGAGCATTCGAGCCCCGAGTAATAATGTATAAAAAATAGATCTGGTATGCGAGGGCTTAATGCGGTGGTGTTTACCTAAGATAAGAATAACCCATGCACCACTCTTAAAATAAAGGGAAAATCTTATTATAACTATTCGCAGAGAACTGTATAATGGCATAGAAAAATTATCATAGAATTAATATATGAGACTTGCCTCATAAATACGTGGTCTACACATAAAAAATAGGGTAATAAACATAACAGTTTTTAATTTCGAGAAGAAATTATTGATCACCTTTTGATCAATCATCGCCACAATGAAGAAATAGCGATTAAAAAGGAAATACCGTCATAAAAGTATTCACATTTTCCTTAATCGTACGAAGGGTCCGCAAGAAAAACGAAAGAGAGATATAAAGAATGTTACAAACGCTTTTCTTAAATAAAAGGTTGGCGGTACGTTGCGAAGAAAACAAAAAAGTAACGACGTATTGTGAAGATGCTTTAAAATTTATTTTCAACAGCTTATTTTTTGAAATGTAAGTTTGAACCACCGATGATGCACGTAGTCTCACAGGACAGTCCACACGTGATCCACTGCTGATGCAGGATGAAGTCAACGTGTTAAGTAGTATCTTTCATTAGAATCCGTCTTATAGTAACGAATGGTACCTTTACGCGTAAGCCATTTTGATTTAATCAAATTTCAGCTTTGTTCTCTTTGTGAATAGACGTATATGACTTGTTAAGTCCTGTGGTGTTCTAGTAAACTCTCCTCCTTGTTGGTATGCTCAGCAGTGTTTCTTTAATTTATATACATTTTATCTATCTCACTTTATCACTTTATCAATTCGACATGATGAAGTCGGCTTTATGACGTGGCGCATATAACCGCCACTTATATTGAACAAGTTAGTGATCATTACAGGGCTGGTGATTGCATTTATAGGCGGGCGGAGTGAAGGTCTGCCGACCACTTTAAGAATTTTTCTTTTTCTTTTTTTTTGAAACTCATTTTTCTGCACCGACTGCTAAGGTCATTTGGCCTAGGACTAACTGTTTAAGGTGGGTTCCGAACCACCAAAGCTACGATATACATATCACATAGAAAAACCAGAGGTGATGGACGGGATTCGAACCTGGGTCTACCGCGTGGCAGTCTGAGCCTCTATCCACTACACCACCGTAGCTCCTCTTTAAGAATTTAGATAATAACATTTTCTCTGCATTGCTGCATTCCTCATATATATAGAAGTTAATTACATCGCCCGACGCGGTTTCCAGTTTCATCCCCTCCAATCGAACTATGTTAGCACGCAACATGCTCTCAACTCTCTTCGTCATTTTCTCCTCCGCATTCATTGATGTACCCTAGTTCTACGCATGCTTCAGCCGCGCTCTTTTTGTGTCCCTACTCTCGTTCCAACAGCTTTCATCTCCTTCATCATTTTGTTGTGCACGTATGGCTCTAAATTTAAGTCCTTTTACTCTCTTACAGCCCCTCCCCTTCTCCCTCCATTCCTACCACCCTACCTCCTTCTCACCTCTTTTGCACTTTTCATACTTCTTAATTTTCCGTGATTCCGATTGTTCCTCTCACCATGTCCCCTATCTAACATCAGTCTTCGTCTTCTTTCCGTCATCCCCCTACTCACTATTCTATACTCCATTTTTCCGACTGTCTCCTCGTTCATGACTCTTCTTCACCATTATGTTCATGCATCCTTAGGATGTGTCTTCCGTACACCCTGCACTTCTTGCCTCCCACCTTCCTAGTACTACCCTTTCCTCACCTTACATTCCTGTCTAAACTTCTCTTCTTTTATGCGTTACGCATCAGTCCTTTTCTGTTTCCTTTTCCGTTTCTATTTTACTCTCCTTATAGACACTATTTCTCCTAAATCTTTCTATTTTTACTTACTTGTCCTGCATCTACAGTTCACTGTTCCTACGCTGTCCCTGGGAGGAATATTCGAGATCGACGCCAGTAGATGCTCGGTCTCCGGTTGGTACTGCGGCGTGGATTTGATTGTAGATTCGGCGCCACCGAATTATTCTGGATTTATGGAGCACGTGCGTCTAGTGCGTGCCTTCAATAGTATCAGTGTCATCGATCCACGCATCAGCTACTATCAGCGCGGCGGGCGCCGATTCGCGCTGTCTAGCGGTTAGGCAGAAACAAGGTCTCCTGCGGAAGAGGTCTAGCCGGTTATTCTTATTCTTATACGAATAGCGAATGTAAGAGAGTGCGAATTAGAGCGAAACGAGTATGGTGTGCGTAAAGCGAGCGATTTATTCGGAGCTTCGTCGAGAGGCTCCCTCCGTTGAATTCTGGCGTTTTTACTTTGTACAGAGTCTTACGGTTAGCACGTAGTGTATTTCACTCGATCCTCGCAGCGGCTTACCATATCGTTGGCAGTCTTTGCTTATTCACATCGGCTTCACGCGTCGGATTTACGACCGGAAAAGTCTAGCGCCTCTGATAGCGAACAACTCCCAATGTTTTCTATACCCGTAATTATTCGTTAGCGGATGATGCTCTGCAATATTATTTTGAATAATAATATTCAATTTTTTCCTTCGCAGAAATCCACTTTTTGTCTTCATTTTTTCCACAGTAATTATACAATTTTACTTACATTATCCGGTAGCACAATTCTATCCTTTATGATGAGAAAATGCGGATCAGGTAGAATAGCATTTCTACATTCAGTTTCTATTTTTATAGATAATTTTTTTTTATTTTGTTTTCCGTAATTATAAAATTTCCTTACATTATTCGTTAACGAATGTTACTCTACAATCTTATCGTGTACAATAAGCTAATATGCTTGCATATTAGATGGATAAGCTTTTCGTGTAACGAGCACCACTCCCACGCCAAATGAAAAGAGGGAAATCGAGAATGAATCAAAAAAGAATTTTTTCTCTTTTCGTTATAGTAGAAATGACATTGGGGGCAACCAACGTACAGTTGTTAAACTTCGCGTTGAAATTTAACAACTGTACGTCGGTTGCCTCCAATGTCATTTCTACTATAACGAAAAGGGAAAAGATTCTAGATCCTTTAGGAATCCCAAAAAACAGAGGTAGGGCGGAAGAAAGATAAGGGCATTTGCACAATCGCGTCCCACCATAGGAATTTTCTTTGAGAAGGGGTAAAATCTCTTGCATATATGAACCGGCACTTTTAGGGGCAATCGTCACTATTACGATCTCACTATTCAGTGCATTTTCTCGTGCGTAGCGTCGCGGTTACTCTCGATCTCCCCGAACTTAAGTTTTAACCAGTAAGATTCGATCATTTTGCTGATTCAATCATTCGTGTAATATTCTTAATCGAATTTTTTTTCATCGAGTCATACGATAGTAAGATATTTATGAAGAATCTGAGGCATATTCGTCTGCATATCGAAGGGTAGAAATATCTAAAATTACTAACAGATATCTTTGTTTTCCAATCGAGAATTCTCAGGTGATTCAAGGCGTACTCGTCTGCGTATTGACGAACACGAAAGGATTGGGCCAGTTTGATGAGTAGACACATTAGACGAAAACTTCGCGGTGAACAGGAACTCGAACTTAAACCTTTTATTTCAAGTGTGAGAAATTAATAAAAGTCTTTATTGTGAAAGAAGGTTTTGGTTGACATCCTTCCGGACCCTTTAAAATTTTCCGAAAATTATTAATCAATTTACCTCATCCCAGGGGAGTGTCGCGGAGACATGGTAGACTCGGAAACCGCAAATTCCTTTACTTTAAAACGTTATTAAAATCGGTAAAAACGATAGTTCGTGACATCTACATTCAATTTATACATTCATATCGGTATATTGGTATCGTTTTTTACCAATTCATTTAATCGGGAGCAATTAAGTAACAGAAAGAGACCGTATGTTAAAATTCAATTCCAATCCGATCACTGACCGATGCCGTTCGAATTCAATCTGGTGCTGTACGAATCGAATCCGTCTTACTAACCGATTCTCCCCGAAGCCATTGCTATCCAATTTTCCTTACATTATTCGTTAGTGTATGATGCTGTACAATGGTATTCTGTACAATAAAGTAATGTACGGTGAGTGGAATATATTTCATATATTCAATGTCTACCTTTACACAGATTTATTTTTTGTATTTTTTCTCCGATAATTATAACACTTAGCGTGAGACGATCGTGGATTAAATATACTCGATGCAGCTTGTCGAGGACACGACATCGTTTATTTGGTATACAAAAGCATTGTCGAACGTCACATAGGAGATGTATATGTAAAGAGTTGAAAGTTTTCCACGATTAACTCACCACCATACCGCAAACGACGTGGGTAGGGAATTCGGAGCTAACCTAGGAACCGTGGTAGGGTGATCCAAATTTAACCAGAAATCGATAAAAGGGCAGCCAATCCGGCTGGAATGTTTTATTCTACCATCAGGTCGGGGGACCCACGCAGAACGCTGTACAGAATCAACCGAAACGGAAACATCCACCGGGGGTAAGCGAATTGGGCGAGAACGCATCTTTACATGTAGGAGGCGATCTCTTTCAGTGTATAAAAGAAATCGCGGAGTCGACAAATGGATTCGCTTTGGCGATCTGCGGGTACATGCAGGCACACACGCATGCACACACGCACTTGCACATACATATGGTCCTGTAATTACATTTCACCTCGAATGCTGTTTTCGTCTTCGTCGGTGTTCTCTTTCTCGTTAGGATTAACCCATTGTTTCATATATTCTACCGCAGTGGAGATTTGCCGCGACCTTTCGTGTTCGCCTATCTCGCTGATCTTCCGTCAATGGACGGTAGTGAGAGCTACGGTGGTGTAGTGGATAGAAGCCCCGCGCGAGAACCGGGTTCGAATCCCGCCCGTTACCTCTGATTTTTCTATGTGATATGTATACTGTAGTTTTGGTGCTTCGGAACTTATCTTAAACAGTAGGTCCTAGGCCAAATAACCTTGGCAGTCGGTGCCAAAAATGAATTAAAAAAAAAAAGTGGACGCTGGTAACGGTCTTGTTGAGGTTGAGAGGAAAATAAGCATGTGTATCCCTCTCTCACGCATCTACAATCGCGACGAAGGCCGTGGTGTATCGTCGGTTGAGTGAATGTAACTGGATAGAAATGTTGGATGATTTGTCCTGTGAGCAACTGCTGTTCCCGGATATGGTGGTGTTCTCAAAGGCAGATCAGTTCGCCATACGAGATTTTCGGATAGCGACTCGTTGGGTGATAGTCAAGAACCGAAAATTGGCCACTCGTGGTATAACAAACAACATGTATATTTACAATCTGTATAACAAAAGGTGGTTACATACGAGTTGTTTAGCGTAACGGAGTTTTAAAAATTGATATGGTTAGTGGCTACCTTTAGTTTGAAGGAACACTTGTCAATGTCTACTCGCATATTCTTCAGTTAGAAGTCTTTCGTTGGAAGAACATTGGCTATTCAACTGGTATTGAAATGCCAGTTTGGTGCCGCAAGAGTAGGGCTGCCGGGTCCGCTGAGGGTTTTTCCGCGTTTTAAATAATTTTGACCTTGTTATGTACACCGGCCCTACGCTTATGAAAAAGAGAAATCGAGAAATAAACCACAGCGACATGTAGCATCTGCATGCCAGTTGCCCAAATGTTAGGTCAGCGATAGTGCAAGGGAAAAACTCAAGGATCTTTAGAAACCCCAGTAAACAGAAAATTAGGGGAATCAAGCGCCCAAAAGTCTAGACCCATAAAATTGCATCTTAATACCAGAAGACGACGAGAGGCTCCTAGAGTCCGCATCTATTCATTGTCGACGCCTAGATCTCTAGAACCCTCAGATAAACAAAAACTTAACGCACATGCCACAGACGCACGTGCAGGACCTCGTCATACCTTTAGAATTTTTAGGCTAAGGTGGGGTACAACTTAGGCAAGGTGTGCTTTTGGACACGGCTGTCACTACTATTCGAGTTTTCATTACGGTTAGACGCGACAGTAACGCTCGCGACAATCTCGATCTCCCTGCGCTTAAAATTTAACCAGTAAGATTCGATCATTTCTGTAAATATTCTTAACCGAGTTTTTCTCCATCCAGTAATAGACATCACGATATTCCTAAAACATTTGAGGCGCATTAAATTTGCGTATCGATAGTTTAGGAATGTCGTAGGGACACCGAAGCTTATGATTCTCGTGAACGTTCCGAGGCGCATTAAATTTGCGTATCGGTGTTCAAAAGAATTCGAGGAATTAAGAATTTTAAGACACCCTGAGCGATCTTGACGCGCATTAAATTTGCGATCGAAAGCTCCGGACCGTCTAAAATTCCCAACCTGCATCTTCGGTTTTTAATCAGGGCCTAGACGGAGGATCCAAGACGCATTTATTTGCCTATTGGAAAATCGTCGAGGGCCACGATTCGTCCCAATCTAAAACGTTTTCGGAAAGCTTGAGGCGCATTCAATTTGTGTATCGGCGGACCCCAAGCGATCGGTCGGTTTGATGAATAAACGATTTAAACGTAAACTTCGCGGTGGACAGGAACTCGAATTTAAGCCTTTTACCTTGAATTTGAGAAATTAATAAAAATCTTTATTGTGATAGAAGGTTTCGTTGATATCCTTCTTCAACCTACAAAATTCGCCCAAAATCATCAGTCAATTTGCCTCATCCCAGGGGAGTGTCGCGTAGACACGTTTAACCCGAAACCGTAAATTTCTTTATTTTAAAATCTCTGTATAAAAAAAAATAAAATAAATCGGGAAGACGCGAGACCGCGACATAAATTTGACAGTCGCCTATAGTCCGTGACAATATTTCTGGTGACAGCGGTGGGATTGTGACAACCCGGGCAAGTATTTATTCGCCAGATGTTTTACGGTTATTTAAGCAGCTCGTTGCCTGTCCACCCTCTGCTTGAGTCTTCTATAGAGTCATAAAACATCTAGTGACCATTACCTCCGACGTTATTTACCGTAAAAGCCTAATGCAGTAACACATCGCTCCTTTTAAACGACTTGCGTTTAATATGATGCTAACGATATACCATTAATTAAAGATAGTATTACGTACTAAGATGTTCTATATGAAATAGTCACAGTTGTATTAATTATAATATAGCATGACTTAAATGCTACTGGCATCCTGATCGTCAATTGATGGAGATAAGTTTTTGATGCTGTGTTTACAAGTCTCGGTAACGGTTTTGACGATCGCTACCGTAATAATGACTAAAAACTCGTTCGGACATCCATCGCAACGGTGAGATGTTGTGTTCTCTAAGGTTCACCTTTGTTCTAAGATCGATTTCGTTGATCGTGCCTGTGTGCTATTTTTCTCGTATTGTTAACTCATGGAGATACTTCTTGCACCGTCGTTTCCAGAAATGTTGCGACATTTTCTGAGTGTGTTGCCATATTGACACGTGGGATAGCTTGCATACACTAGATTGTTTGCTCCAGTGTATTTGTTAGCGAGTCACCGATTAAGAAATGTACAGCAGACGGAGGGGCCAGGCCGTTTGAATCAGCTGTTAGCGGAGTAAATGGTCCGGAATAGAGGATCATTGCAATGCCAATTGCATAACCGAATAGGTTCACATACATGAGCAGCGTTTTTTCTTGCACTCTAAGGAATTAATGTTTAAGTGATTTTATCGCTGCTAGCTAGAGAGCATCGAATTGTGGAGATCGCAGTACGATGTGCCATGTGACACCTTCATCCTCTAAATATTGCTCCACGGATCGTTGATTTGATGGCTGGTATATTTTTACGTGTAATTCATGGTCTTTTTCGAGCAGACAACAATACTAAGTAAAGCATAAAAACTCCTTCATTCTCTTACGTTTCATCCAGATGGAGGATCTTATCAAATATAAACTGTGAAATAAGAAAAATATGTAACACCTTAATGTTGAGGAGCACAAAAGTGATCTCGTAAAAGTGATAGGGGAGGAAAGAAATGTTTAGTAATGACTTAAATGTAATGATGAAGAAACTAAATGATGTTAATTGTCGCAACATAGGGGAGTGGAATAATTCTTGGCCACTTTCAAAAGGAAAGTACCCTGTGCTTTAATTTTACGCTAAGGATGAAAATATAATACCACGCAATGTGTGTACGTAAATCATTAGAAAGCAATCATTGTGAACGGTTTTGCCACAAAAATTGAATTTGATAAAGGTAAAAACAGAAAAAAATATCCTAATTTTGAGGCCTGAATAAAGCAAGAAAATACGAAGCGTTAGGATCTACATTAAAAAAATTTTTTTTTTTTAATAGAGGCCACTACTATGCTTACTTTGCTATGAAGATCGACCATAAACATTACAACTCGTAACCACTTAGAGAATTACCGGTAATAAACAATATATATATATATAAAACTATGTACAATAATAAAAATTAATTTGAGATCATTCTATGTGGATTTTAACTAAAAGATATTCTTGGATATAGTAAACAACGCGTTTACCGGCCATTCTTTTTACATGAAATTGAATCTAAATAAGATAGCACATGTTGCCTTATGACGGGTAAAATGTGTATGTCTTAAAGTCGATTGAAACTGATAATTAATAATATAAAATAAAATAGAACACTAAACACAACGGATGAACCAGCCATGCGGCTGGTTTTAGTTCGACTGTGACGGTGTGAGACCTTGGAGGCATTGGAAGCACAAGGTATTAATGGAGCGTGGATTTGAAATCGATAAAACGCGTGTATTTTAAAAGACTGTTACATATTAAAGAAGGGGGAGGGACGTTATAACTGGTTATTGTTAAGCAATTTATTGTATGTACTGTTTAATTTTTTTGTGTCTGTTTGTAAGTTTATTGCGTGTTTGTAAAGTTTATTTTGTGCTACTCCAACCATTAATCTTTTGACTACATTCCTCTCCACGTCCAAGATCATCCTATTTACAAGTGATTTAAGACACATCATTCTATTTAAAAGTGTGATTTAAATTGTAATTATGTTCTGCCACTACTCTATGATATATGAGGATTGATTAACATTATAAATGTGCTCCTTTATTCTTTTTAGAAGTTTTTGTTTTGTTTGTCCCATATAGACGCAATCGCAGTCACCGCACTTGATACGATAAACAACATTTTGTGATTCTGTTGTTGGTAGTTGGTCTTTTTCGTTTTTAATAATTTTGTCTAATCTATTACTTGTGCGGTGAGTAACCAGATAACCAAAATATTGTAACACGATTTTTATATTGTAAAATAAATTATTACAAAGGGAGAGTGATGGTGTATTTGAAAGGAGTATTAATTTTAGGTATGTTACTTCGGGTAGGTTCATGATTGAGTTTCGACAGACAAAATTTTAATCTGTTCGGAATGATATCATTGATGAATCGTAAGGCGTAATTAGTGTGTTTTACAATTTGTTTTATGAGTGTGATATTTTGTTCGTGAAAAGAGTAGTGTGAAAGCAAAATTGCTCTGTTTATTAAACACTTGACAACACTCATTTTCTATGTGGTGGGGATGGTTATATATGGTTTAGGATGATTAAAATTAAAATTATGCTATCTTCCAGAAAACTTTTTTTTTCTATAACAATTTGCGATGACTGCGCTTCCATCTCTGATTAAAAGGATGTTAAAGAAATTAATTTGGCCGTACTGTTCAACCTTTAAAGTAAATTATAATCTCTCGTGAATCGAATTAAAAGTAATCAATGTGTTTTGTAATTCTTTTCTTTGTGTAACTTTTCTCTGTTGCGAAACAAATTATATCGCCAACATAACGAAAGTAAAATATAGGTGTGCAATTCAATGAATTGAGCGCTTCCTGCTCAATATCCTGCATGATCCAGTCTACCAGCATGGGCGAAGTAGGACAGTCTATCGGTGAACCAAAAATTTGCTTGTAAAACCTATTATTGACAGAATATAAAGTAGAATTGAGAATCAGATTAATGTTGTTAACAAATTCAAACTTTGGAATAGTTGTCTTAGGTTCGATGTGTTCCCATTTTTTTTTAAACTTCTGATTGCCAAATTTGTAGGTATATCGGTCAACAACGAGACTACGACTAAGTTAACAATAATGTAATCATCCGGGAAAAAGAAGCTAAATTATAAAATGGGAAGTCAATCGAACTAACGATCAATCTCAAAGGGTAGTCCAGTTTGTGTATTTTCGGTAGGTTATAAAAGCGAGGAATATGGCAATCGGTTATTTTGAGCAATTTATAAAAAGTGAGAGAAATAATTAACTGAGAATTTTTTGTATGGTGTCACGGACTATCCGCGACTGTCGAATTTAAGTCGCGGTTTCGCGTCTTCCCGATTTATTTACCGAGATTTGGGACACTCCCCTGGGATGAGGCAAATTAATTAACACGTTGGGCGAATTTTGGAGGTTGAAGAAGGATGTCAACGAAATCTTCTTCCGCAATAAAGGCTTTTATTGCTTTCTCTAGTTTACTATAAAAACTTCTTACCTTCAGAGTTCCACCCGCCGCGTGTTTTACGTTTAAACTATTTACTCATCGAACCGATCGATCGCTTGGGGTCCGCCAATACGCAAATTCAATGCGCCTCGAGCTTTCCGAAAACGATTTAGATCGGGATGAATTGTGGTCTTCGACGATTCTCCAATAGGCAAATGGATGCGTCTTGGATCCTGCGTCTAAGCCGACGATTAATAAAAACCGAAGATGCGGGTTGAGAATTTCGGACAGTCCTGAACTTTTGATCGCAAATTTAATGCGCGTCAAGATTGCTCAAGGTGTCTTAGGATTCTCAATCCCTCAGATTCTCAGAACACCGATACGCAAATTTAATGCGCCTCAGAGCGTTCACGAGAATCGTAAGCTTCGGGGTCCCTACGATATTCTCAAACTATCGATACGCAAATTTAATGCGCCTCAAATGTTTTAAGGAATATCTTGAACTTCGGTGTTACGCGGACAGAACTTGTAAAGGAATTATAGTGCTAAGTTAAGTCCTACTTATTTTTGAATTAGGGAGATCGAGAGAAACTCTGAGAAGTAACGTCCGGCCGAGTCGAAATTTTACTAATGAATGCGTTCCGCGTCCTGAAGGTTTCCCGCATATGTACTGTTGGAAAACTACCCCTTCCTAAGGGAAAAATGCAGGGCATGACGAAATCCTGCACGTGCATCTTTGGCATGTGCGTTGGATTTTTTCTATCTGAGGGTCCTGAAGTCATGGACGTCGACAATGAATAGACGCCTTTGAGGACTCTCGGAGCCTCTTGTCGTCTTCCGCTATAAAATTGCAATTTTACGAGTTTAGACTTTTGGGCGCCTGGTTTCTCTAACTTTCGTTTATACAAATTTCTAAGGATCCCTGTGTCTTTCCCTCTTACTGTCGTAAATTTACAATTTAGGTCACTAGCGTTCTGGTTTGTTTCTCGATCTTCCTTTTCGATAGGCGTAGGGCCGGTGTACGTCACAATGGCGAGCATGTTATTATACGGCGATTTTTTTAAAGGTAAATAAGTGTTAACGTCGGTTAGGGCTCTCTTAATCTTGTTTTTGTAGACAGTTTCTTCTGTACGACATGGGCAGTCTTATCCTTATCTGCTCATGTAATAAGTAAATTGTTGTGATCTTGTACACATTTTTTGGTCATTTTAAATTTATTTAGAATATTTAACGAGTTGACATTAATATGTTGCTGTGTGTTTATAAAAGTAGTTAGTAATCGGTTTACAGATTTCCGTATGGCATCAACTAAAATGTTATCGATCTGTGAAATTTTTGATTCAAGTTCTTTAATGGTCCTACTAATAATGTCAATCTTGGATTTTTTATTATTGTCAATTAAAAGGCTAAATTTCTCTCCTAATTCTAAGATACTCTAGACAAAATATAGAAGTAAGGTGTTCGAGAGGTTTTTTAACCAAAATGAAATATTTATATCTGTGTACTCGTCCCTATTTGAGGATATTGTGCTGTAAAGGTTAACATAGATCAGAAATTTACGAAAATGTTTCGCTGTCTTTTTAGTTTGTTTTTCTGATGGTTTCGTAATGCCTAAAGTCCAAGATCGACAAAGGCCGCTTACAGGACAAGGAATTCTAGATCTTGATTTATCTGAAATTGACGATATCCGACGATCCTGACGCCTACACACACACACGCGCGCGCGCGCGCGCACACACACACGCACGCACGCACGCACGCAACTTAACGAAATTTTTCCTTATACATTAAATCGCCACCATCTTATTTTATATAAACTCTTGGGGGTAATTCACAACATAAACGGATTCCTTACCCTTCTGAATTTCCCTTTCGTTTCCGCGTGTCCCGTGCACGAATCTTAGAAAAAAAAGCCTGTCTGATCTAGCCGGGCACGATTAGACTGGTTACATAACCAACTTTTATTGTGAAAAATGTAACATTCACTTATATTTTGATACATTAAAATGGTTTTTTTAATATTATTATTCAAAAGTTTAATTATTTACCTTGTATATATAACCAATAAATATATTTTTTATAATGTATGTATTTTGGTGAAATAAAGTTTTATAAAATACTTAAAATTTCCAACTTATACTGCATCTGCTTGAACATAATGTCCTCCCTTGAAGATGCGTTATCCCCCCCCCCCCGCCCCTAGAGGTCCTCTAGGTATATTTCATACACCTGAAAAATCATAATTTAATTTCCAAAGAACTAATTAGCAAATCTAAGATTGTTTTTCATGCAGTAGTAATTCCTGACCGAAAGGGTTAAATTAGCGGTCCTTTCGTCTTTAGCACACTGTCGCCTTCGAATATGCCCTTTTCTCTCATTTGTTCACATAACAGACGCACAACAACTCGGTTTCTGTAAAAGAAATTCACCAACTATAACGTTTTATAATACTTATTACGTTTTATAATACACGTGGATCGATAATTTGGCTATTAAATGCTCCTTACATCTTTGTACTAAAAGTGGCTCAAATAGCAAAGTTTCATTTACAAATCACTGTACTCGACTGTATTCGAAAACGAATGATTAATGAGAATAAGTTACTTCGTACCGTAGTACCTACCATAAGTGTATCGTTTAACGAAACACCAGATGTGGTTCGTGCAGAATCATCGAAAGCGACGCGAAGTATGGTTGTGAGACTCGTTTCCTTGAATACCGCATAATGTGCTAAATAGTAGCCGTTGGCTCGTTATACGTTGTGTTGTTCTGTCATTTGACCTAATTGCAGGTATTTCTTCATGAACGATACGTATTCTATTCCTTTATTTGAATCCCTTGTAAGAGTGCGGTCGAGAGAACGAAACCGGTTCAAAACAGTGGTATATGAGTCTGTCAGTGAGCAACCTTTCCTCTTCAAAGGGAGGATGAAATGATGTTCCTCGCATACGTATTGTTCGTTTGAGAGTATCCTTTCGCATGGCGTTTCTTCTACCTCGCAAAATGTGACCAAGTTTTTACCTAGCTTATGAACTGATAAGTTACAAGAAACCGTATGAGCATTCTGACTCTTGTTTCTTGAGTAATGATTTCTCTTTACTCAAAAGTTTGTGGAACACTTATACTCCTAATATTGCGTCGATCGGTCTGGGCTTATGAAATTCTGGGTTTGCGAATTTGATGTTATTAGATATTTTAAATTTCCTGCAGTCTGTGCGTCGTGATGCAAGAGTCAATGAATATAATACCAGACGATTGATATTTAATAGGAAATCTGTTTTGCACGATGTAAGTACTACATTAGTTGAAAATTTGATTGTCCTATCCGTTCCGCAAATACCGCTAATTCGGACGTCGATCTTTTTTTGTTCGTAACACTGTTTTGCAGCCATGTCTTTATTAATAAAATGGGATTGTAAACTTGTGTCAAGTAAAACCCTACAAGAGCGTACCTTATGATCTAAATGAAGCATTATATGATGCTTGGCATTATATTTTTGACAGTGACTGGCAGTACAGTCTTCTACGATATGACTTATCTAAAACAATTTATGCATAGATTTTCATTTTTTATGATTTCGCTACTAGTATAGTCGCGCATTTTAGTTTATTTTTTACATCGCGATATACAATGCGAGTCTTTGTAAATTGTGGAATAGAGATTTGTAGTAGAGCAAAGGTGTGTTGTGATTTCGGACGTAATTCCCGATTGTAAGTTTACATTGGATTGCCGCAATTTGCCAATTGCGGAGTATGTCGATTCTTGGTTAAGGAATGTGCATTGGCAATTTGTGAATCAAAGCCAGACGGAATTAAAGGTCTGCGGCGATCGTGTAATGATTCTAAAAATTAATTTAGTTGCGGGAACGAACGTGATTGCCGCGTTTCCCGCCAGTTTAATTCAATTTCTAAATCTAGACGAGATGTCAATAAGTATATTAAATGAATGACTGGCGATGGTTGTCCTAAAGCATCGAGAACTTCTGCGTGTGCTTCGGGCGTATAAAAAAAATTGCGATATCTCGTAGTACGACCATTTTAGAGATTGCAAGTGTGACGTACGCCGGCCCTATGCTTATCGAAGGAGGAAAGAGACCAAGCGAAAAAAGAAACGAAACAGCCAGAGAACGCGCGAGAACGTTCGACGGGCCCAGAATAACCTAACAATAGATACTTTGCA
>JBCFXI010002855.1:0-15456 GCA_038496175.1 Ampulex compressa
CCATCTTTCTGGCAGTAACATAATTCCCCTCTCATAAAAGTTTTGGTCCTTGCTGGCAAAAAACTGGTTCAGGTGGTTTTACTTAACGAAATTACTTTCCGAACAACCCAATATATGTTGATAATATGTATACACCAAAGAGGTTAAAACGACGGGTCAGGGGTTACTTGGGAGAATTGTACTTGGTAAGAGGGACTTTTTTGAGAATTTCTGTGATTTTACCGTAGAGTGTAAATCTGTTTGCATCTCTTTTTAGTCCTCTTTTTTCTTTAAGGATATATGTGCTGTATAAATATGATATATCTGATATAAATATGTTATATCCAGATAGTGACTGGTAGATTTGGTATTAGAGGATAGTGTAGATAAAACGAGTCCACGATTAAAAGCGTACTTCTGTAATTAACACGGCAATAAGGCAAATAAATCCTCTTCTCGCAAATCCTTTCCATATTCCTTCTACATTACCGCTCATCAAGGCCACGACTTCATTCGCAATACGATTCACGGAGCAAGAACAGTAACCACCTCACACGAATACACCGAACATTATAAACTCTATAATCGAGCATCGAGAGATTATACAATACGATATTCAAGGATAATCTTGTCCAGCTGGAATGAACACATTCGCCAGCACCGCTCATAACTCCGCTCCGCGCTGCACGGAGAGTCAAACCGGGATCCCGCTTGATCCATTAATATCGCAGTCCCACCTAATCCACGTGTTCCCAAAGCGTCTCTTTCGCTCCTCGTCCTCCATCCATCAGTCGTGCAATCGTGTCAACGCTCCATCCTCGATTGCAAACCGATTTCTCTTTTTCGCGCGGTCCGTAGCCACGAATCCACCCTCCTCTCCAGCCCACCCCTCCCCTCCCGCCCTCAGTGCTGCCCTGTTCATTAATTATCCGAGCGGGACGGCCGCGGAAATAAAAGAGCTCGCGCTTTTTGCGAGCGACACGGCGCGGAGATTGCGTCGTTAAGATAGGGAGGATCGAGGATATCGTTCCAGTGATCGGAGGGAGGATTTGCGGACTCCCCCTTCCACGATCGCGAGCCTGTAATAGGGCTGTCGACTGACCTCTCCTCCTCTTACGAGCTTCTCGAGCAATTATGGACGCGTTTCCTGCGTTTCTTGCGCAACACTCTTGGTCATCCTTCAGGCTGCACCTGGTACTTTATCGGTTGTATACGTATAGATATACATCGGTTCGTTCGATCGATTTCGTGGGATTATTACGGGTTTTCGATATTGGATTACGAATACGACGAGTAAACCATACCGTATGGCGTTTAGCTATCGATATTTGGGTATAGAAATCCTTTCAAGAGTGATTTCTTTGCTTATAGGAATCTTTCGAAGAGTAATTTCAGGGCTGATACTAAGAAAGACACTTTTGTAATGACACGACACTAAAGACCCAAGAAACGAGCCTCACGCATCCCTCCAACCCCCTCGATCTCTTCAATCCGCGTGCACAACTCCTTTGTACATCCTCCAACCGCGGAATATCAGCCAGCATCCTGCTTCTTCATCGAAGCCAGAAGAGCCAGGGCCTTCGAGAAAGCGCGTAAACCGTGGTGCGATAATGAAAACACGTTATATCCCCCCGTCGTCGCCGTTAATTTGTACCTTTCATTAAATCCGCGGCCCAGTAATTGAGTAATCCGGCGTAAACATTATTAATTTCCTGCTGTCAGAAGTTCTGGAGGGGCCGAAGGAGGCGACTGGTGGGGGAAGGGGGGGGAGGCTCGTGACAGAATTAACGATGGAGATTTAAAACGGCGCGGAATTAAGGGCGCGGCCCGGAAGATGGATCGTGCGAGGTGGGGCTGGATGCATCATGGGATACAAAGTTCCTCGCATAGGCGCCGGACGTGGGCCGCGTGATGAATCGAGCCCGCCGCGAGCCGTTCTTCGAATTTGTATTCCGGCCGGCCCTGGGGCAAAAAGGCGGCCGGCAGCTTGTTTAATAAAATATTTCACGCTGATGAATGGCCGCGCCAGGGCCGACCCCGCGGCCTCGAAGAGATGCACCGGCGATTTCACGCGCGGAATGTCTTCTAGTTGCCCCCGATTTCGTTTCCTCCTCCTGGATTTTCCTGGCCGCCGCATTCCTTTCGCTCTGTTCTCCTCGACTTCCTTCCGCCTTTCCCCTTCGCCTCTTCCCTTCCTTTCTTCTCGTGTCATTCGATCTCTTCGTTGTTTCATTGCGTTGCTCCGGGAAGATCGATGGTCGGTTGATGGAGATTCTAAGGGAATTCCTTGGAACTCGAGAGAGTATCGCGAGGAGAGTTTGATACGTGCTTCTGATCAAAGGAATAGTCGTCTTCGTTTTTTCTTTTTCTTTTTTCAACAGGCGTCGACCTTTAAGACCATTAGCCTAGGTGTTCGTTTATCTATCTGATTTTTGGAATCGATCGAGGTTTCTTTCGTGCTGTATATGATATTCGAAGGGGAGCTAGGAAATCGAGGTTATACGGAGAATTATCCAGAGACGAGGAGTAGTGATCGTAAGGATCGTTTCGATCATTAAGTCATCTTAACGCCCAATTGTGAGGATCCAGAAGAATCTTGGAAAATTTCGAGCGTATCGGATTCTAGGTCGTCGTAGGGAAAACGCTCGAAAGGATATCGAAACAGCATACTTGCCTGGAAAAACCAACCGATCGTAACTTCACTCTCCTTCCACCGAACTATCATCGCGTATCGGAGGAAGATCACGAGAGCTTCGGCTCCGATATCCACGCGGACGACCAAAAAGCGCCTCGTGAAAATCCTACGCGAGGAGGATTTTTTCTATCCATCGACTTAGAATCTCGAAGGGCAGGCCTCGCATAAAGGCCGCCTCCTCTCCCCTTTTCTCCAGGAATTTCCCAGAAGGGACGCGACAAATGCCGCGCGGCCCTTTCGCCCTTCCCGTCGAATTACGCGGCGGGAAAGGCGATGCCTCTCGCGGAAAAAGGGACTTTTATCGCCGCTGCAAAGTTCCCCAACGATCGTGGCCCAAGTTTCGAAGGAAGAGAGAAGGAGGGGAGAGACAGCGCGACCGAGCCTCGTTGGATCTTCAATGGAGCCACTCCTTCTTTCCTTTCTTTTTTTTTTCCCCTTTTCCGGTGGCCACCAGATAAAAAGGAACGGCCGAGTGGCCATTCCGCGCCGGCTAACTGTGGCGATAATTGTTACGGCATTATTTCCTGGGACGGCCAACTTCGAGAGGCTCGATAGCGTTGGGGACTCCTTCCCTAACGGCGATAGCCTTAAACTCCGGATGAAACTTTCGAAGGAGGGACGCGCATCGCGAAAGCTGGTCCGATCCTTTCGTTTGAGAATGCCCGGATGAGCCGATGGTGCTGTATGGTGCTTTGGGTGCTTTGATTTTTAATATTACGGTGTGCTGATCTTCTATATCTAATATTATGGTGGATTGTGATCGTTGTTTGAATTCATTTGACTTTGAATGGTAGCGAGAATCGATGGTGCGTTGGGAATTGTGTTTGAATTTTTTTTTTCTTTATATTTGGTGCAAATGATGTAAAAAAGAGTGCAGAAAACCACCGATGGTGCTTTTTGGTGCAAAATGATGTGTGAAAAATGGGGCAAAAAACGACCGATGGTGCTTTTAGGTGCAAAATGATGTAAGAAATGGTACAAAAAACAATCAATGATGGTTGTTTGAATTATTTTGACTTTGAATGGTAGTGGAAGCTGATGGCTGTTTTAATTATTTCGACTTTGAATGCTAGTAATAATCGATGGTGCATTGCGCACAGTGTTTTAAACGTTTTGATTGTGAATACTACCGCGAACCGATGGTGCATCGCGAACGATACTTCATTCCATTCGCCAGCGAATCTTATCGCGAATATGATAAATCGCTAAACAAAATACAACCCCCTTTTTTACACGGATAAAAAATATCCTTCAACGAATTCCCATTTTAATACCTAAAAGAAATCCCAATTCTCCCTCGTATTCTCCAAAAGCAAAATACGCAGTTTTGCATGCGCGCCGCTTAAAATCCGAATTATAAGAGCGGCAGCCTTCGAGCGCTTGAAACGAGCCGAAGCATCGAAAAAGCGAATTAAACCCGCGATAATCAGCACCGAACTCAAAACCTCGCTTCTGCCTCCACTTCTCACCAGCAAAACACGGTTAACGAACGCCCTCATTTTACCAACGATCAATCATCCCCCGGAAGTGTAACGATTATCGATGCAAGAAAAACAGGGGATTCAAGATAGACATATTCGTCCCTGTTTTTTTTTTTTTTTTTTTCTTCCAGAGCCATCGTCCTCCTACCAAAGGCGATAAGTAGCCGGCTTTCCTTACGACTCTGTATCCGATTAATGGCCATTCCCTCGATCGCTCGATGCGAATTCGAGACCCCCTGGCCTAATGAATAATTTATTAAAAATTCATCGACCCCACCCCCATCCCCCCTCCACCTCCTCCTTCCTCCCCTCCCCACCCCGTGGCCATCGTCCTGGGCCACTTTGCGAGCTCCTCCACTTTCTGGCGCTGCCAAAAGCACTCACCGGCTATCCTGCCATTGTAGCCGGTTTCTCCATCAACCGGAACCTTCCGCACGAATGCAAATTCCCGCGGGAGAGGAAAAGGGCGCGGAGGGGGAGGAAAGGGGGAGGGCGGAGGGTGGAGGCGCGTTGGCGTGAAGTTTTATTATTTCTAGGCGCACGCCCGGAGAATCACTCTGCGCGACGATGACTCGCGATGGAGGATTTAGGGATGGATGTGCTCGTACTGACGATACGTGGATAGAGAGATTTGTACTTGAAGATACAGTTGCTTTCTGAGAAGTGTGTGAAAATACACCTGACTCTTCTTTTACGGTCTTGTTGTCTTTGTTGGGATGATTTTGTAGAGGTAGAGTTGTAGTGGAGATTTGGCTTCACTTTTTTTTCAGTGTGAAGAGGAATGATGAATGTAAAAAGAGAGGTGTATTGGAAATTATGAAGGAGCACCAGCTCGATGGTTTATTAGGGATTGAGAAAAAAAAAAACTACTGTCGGAGTTGGGAATAAATTTCGCGGTTGAAAATAAAGATTTGGGTATTTGCGTATTGAAATACGCCTGGCCAGGTCGCAGCGTGAGTTTTCCACTCTACTTGCTGCCACGCAAATCAACACGACTATTATATTTGCTCTTATCAAGCCAAATATTATATTTGCGCACCGCGCGGATGATGAAAAGGGGAAAGACAAATAAAAAGGAGAGTACGGTCGCGGATGTCGGTTAGGAATATTCGGCCAAATAAACACCGACAACACTCGATTAATGGAATTAAATGCCGTGGGACGCGAGGCTACCGATACGCGCTGGTTAAAGTAGAATGGAGTTACTCGACATGGCATTTACTCGGTGTTATCCTTCAAAGGATTACTGAACAGCTATTAAAAGTATCGGAAATTAAGACGATAATATTTTGGCTTTTGGTAAAATGAAAATTATATGAAGCTCGCGTAATAAGCTTTCGCGATATTTAAGAACCTTAAGCAAATTTTTACTGGATTGCATGGAAAATTGAACAATAATTCAAAATTCAAACGAAGATGAGCGTAATAAGCGTGTCAAAATAAAGGAGAAATAATGTTATTATGATTTTCCACCATGTACTTCTCGCGGCTAGTGTAACGAGGATTGTTATCTGGAGTTGCACAAAGTAGACGAAAATGTGATGTACAAAGCGTGATACGTGCAAGAATACCTGTAAAAAGAATACAGAAATGTGTTATGTTTCGTGCGTTCTGCCAAGTGCCACTAAAATGTCCTTACGTGAAAGAAGAATAAAAGAAAAGGGGGCAGGTGTTTCCATTCAAATATGGTAAACGTATGCGAGAATGTAAAACACGGGTTAAGAGAAATGCATTGCTGGCTCTGTAAAAAAAAAAAAGAAGAAAACGCTGCGGTCTCGTGCTTTCGATGAAGAAATATAAAATCCCAAATACCTATGGACTATCTTAACTGCTCGAGGATAAGGACGTATTTGACGCATTACGAGGATAAAGCGAATACTGGCAGAAAGTGCATAAGTATTAAAAGACCTCTACGTGCTCAACGCGATATAAACTTTGCGCTGCTGAAGTAGGTCGTAAAAAATATTTCTTTGTGAAATTATTCGTAATTTCTCGAGGAAAGCCGGCCTTACGGTTATTTCTAACAAGCTTACAAATGCGAGTATATCGGCCTTTGTATATTAAGCTTTTGCGGTTCAAATTAATTTCCCTACTTTGGGGCAGTCGGTGCATGCTGCAGTTTTAATTCGCGTAGTACTTTGAAGTACTAGGCAGGTGCACGAGAAAGTTCATGAAAGATATATGCAAATTACGAGGCAGCAGTCGAGCACGCGTAGTCGTATTAATAAACGCGCACATTGTAGAGTTTTGAAATGTGAAAGAACGTCGACTTCAATGCGATCCAAAGCCGCAATGGGCCAACCCGTGTTACACGAACGAAGAATATATACGATTTTATTAGTGGTTAGGCAATTATTCCGCACATTCGTGAGAGGAAGAGGAAGCAACGAGGAGAAGCAAATAAATTTAATCAACGGTACTACTGAATATAATGCGAATTCTTCCAAGACGTACCTTTAAAAATTTCGAAAATTTCTATAATAAATTACAGATCGATCATTCTCATCGACCTTATCAATTCTAGTATCAATCAAAAAGATTCCACCAAACATCGATATCTAGGAATTTATTACCAGATATCTACGAATATGGTAAAGGTTTTTTATATCAACAAAACACGACGCTCGATCTAATTAGAAGAAAAAAAATATAACAAATTTACATGGATCACAATCGACAAGCAATTCTTCCAAGGGTCAGAAAATTATTTTACCGCGGATATCGAAAAAGTAGGCCAGTCAAAGAGCTTTGGTTTTCCTTCGAACGTATCTCTCGTCTCTCGATCTGCGGATGGAATGCAATCAAGGACTCGTTAGCGGGCGTCAATACGAGCTCAGGACTTCCTAAGTCACGCTTTGTGGCGCTTCCAAATGCTTCCTTGATATCGTCGGATTGCGACGAGGCTGAGGATGCTTGCTCGTCCATTGTCTTTCCTTTCCCCGTCTAATCCTCGCTGGAGCGCACCAAAATGGGTGTACATAAGGAATTCAAAGCCCCTTTGTCGCGGATGTACCGTAACGAGTGCGCGTATTTTCATCTTACTAATTCCAGATAGGACGAGATGAGATGCCATTCGGGGAAATTCTTTTGCTTCTTTTCCTTTCAGTATTTTTACCACCGAGAGATTCGATCGCGTAAAACTTAGGATCACTCGATAATTCAAAATATAGGATGAAATTCTGAATTAACGCGTTACCTAAAATAAACCTATTTTATTGCAAACAGCTTCATATTAAACTAAATAAATTATTGTCAATAATATTTTACTGCTCAAGAGTAGTCGTAGTTTTTATCCTTCGATCGTCTTTTGGTTATATGCATAATTCGATGAAATAATATAAAATGTACAGTTTTGCTTTCATCGTGGCCAACGATAAACAAACCTACGAATCGCAAATGTAAAACTAGTTTTTGTTACAATAAACCCCCGAATTTCACAAAAAGAAGTCAGCAAAAGCAAAGTTCATCGGCACACTTAATACGAGGCAAAGAGCTATACTGATGTAGTGAACAGAGGTCCAAACCCCCTCCATCGCTCATGGTCTCTCCATGCGATATATATACCATATCAGAACCCACTTTGAACAGTAGGTACTAGACCAAACCACCTTAACAATCGGTACCAAAAACAAATTGAAAAAAAAAAAAAGACGAAACAAATACCTCGTGTACTCATTATCTCCCCATATGTAGAATCAAAGAAACTTTTCGAACGACCCAATATCTGACCTGGCGCCGAGGGCTAAGATCAAAAGAGGATTAAACCAAAAGTGAGTTTTCCGCGTGCATCCCCCTCATCCTTCCTCCACGAAGGCTTCCGCGACGCGAGGATATGGCAGTAAAGGGCCAGGCCAAAAGAGAATTTGAGATACTGCCGGCAAAGAGCCAGGAGAGGAGCGCGGCCGTAACTCGATAGCTCCGTTTTACGGCCGGCCATGGAAAAGGAAACGAACTGCGCGAAACTTTTCCCAGTCCTTCCCCCCTCTCGCCGTTTTTTCCTACCCTCTTCCTCCTCTCCTCCCTCTCTTCTCTCTTTCTCCCTCGCTCTCTCTCTCTCTTTCTCTTTCTCGCGAACGCCCCAAGCCTCCGCGGACGCGCGAGGTTAGAAGAATAATATTACGAGATAGAACACCGGGATCTTGTTTAATTTATCACGAGTTTCCGCGGGGCCCCGAGATAATTTACTTTCATCACGGTTGGCACAGTTTCTGGGCCTGGACGTTTGCACAAGTGGGTTGCAGAAGCAAGGGCGAATTTAGGGTATGGCAATTGTGATTGTCTTAAAAGTAGCGCGTAAGGTATTGTACTGCTCGGTTCGATTTATCTGTGTCGGTAGTATTTGATACTGCACTAGTTTACGGGGTTATGGAGGTATGAAATAAAAATCTACTTAATAAAATTGTCGATGGGAGCACTGAGAACGATCGCGGGAAAAGTATAGTGAGCGCTTTAACCGATTTAATTAATCAGTCAGTATAATTAATCAGCAAGGTATTGTATCGCGCGGTTCGATTTATCTGTGTCGGTAGTATTCGATTCTGCACTAGTTTACGGGGTTATGGAGGTATAAAATAAAAATCTACTTAATAAAACTGAGGATGGGAGCACTGAGAACGATCGCGAGAAAAGTATAGTAAGCGCTTTAACTGATTTAATTAATCAGTCAGTATAATTAATCAGCAAGGTATTGTATCGCGCGGTTCGATTTATCTGTGTCGGTAGTATTCGATTCTGCACTAGTTTACGGGGTTATGGAGGTAGAAAATAAAAATCTACTTAATAAAATTGTCGATGGGAGCACTGAGAACGATCGCGAGAAAAGTATAGTGAGCGCTTTAACCGATTTAATTAATCAATCAGTATAATTAATCGGCAAGGTATTGTATCGCGCGGTTCGATTTATCTGTGTCGGTAGTATTTGATTCTGCACTAGCTTACGGGGTTATGGAGGTATAAAATAAAAATCTACTTAATCAAATTGTCGATGGGAGCACTGAGAACGATCGCGAGAAAAGAACAGTGAGCGCTTTAACCGATTTAATTAATCGATCCTTGTTTCTCAAAGACTCGTATTGAGGAATGAAGGAGTCACCGAGAAATACATCGCGACTGGCCCTCGAGTGTGTAAATCCGGCACTGTCGAGAAGCGCGGCCCTCCTTTCTCAGCGTTTTCTTGGCTATTTTCTTGGGCACCGTCCTGGCCTTCATCCTCGGTCTGTCCCCGGAAAAATTCTAGGTAAGACGAACGAGATTCCAGGAAGGAATGGCGACGCAACGAAATTGGCGCATTTTGGGCGGACGTCGAGGAGAATCGTGGACATCTTGAATTACGAGGCGCACCGCAATTATCGATATCTCTGATCGAGGAACTCGGGGATCAAGGTCTGGACAGAGATGTCTTAAATTCTCGTAGGAAGCCTTGCCCCGATGTTTATCTTGATCTGGCTCGATCTCGGTTCCAAGCAGAGCGTGGTTTAAGTAAACAAGCGGGCAAAGTCTCGGAAGAGCGCTCAGTTCGGGAAGAATAATCGCGCTTCTGGCATTTCGTGTAAGGAGGACGTAATCTGGACACGTTGAGTTACGGCCGCTCCCCCAATTTTCGGTATCTTGGATCGGCGAGCTTGAAAAGCGCATCCGCGAGCGAAGTGTCTTTAAAATTCTGCAGAAAAACCCCCGGACGACGTTCGTTTCATCTTCGACTTCGCCGCATTCACTGCAATTTTGAGGAGTCGAGCTCTTAGACGGCGAAGTCGAGATGCCCCCCTTCAGAAGATGGCAATCGTTTCGAACGAGGAACTTCGCGTCGACCGCTATTTATTTATACGAGGCACGCAAGTTGGCCGAGGAACTTTGCGGATTTATCTCTAAATTTTTCCCATCGTTAACAAGAAGAACTCGAGGCACGCGCAAAGGCCGCGCTTTCATTAAATCAGCGCCCTTTTGATCTATAAAACGGCGAGTGTTAAATACCAAAGTAACGTAAGTGCTTCTCGAAAAGGGTGCATTTCGCGCAAAAAGAACCTTTTCAATGGATACAAAAAGGTAGAAAAAAGTTGATCGTTCAATGCCTACAAGAATTTAAGCTACATCGTCACAATGATACACTCGAAGATGTGAAACGAATTTCCTTCATAAACTACTACATACACACAAACCTACATAAACTGGTACGTTCTATTGTACATTCTAGATCCATAGTACATTCCAGAGTACATTCAATCTAGTACATTCTAGATTCAATACATCTACCATTCGTATAACAGTTATATATTCATATATCTATACATATAGGTGTGCAAATCTCCAACACTTAGCGGTGTAAAACGATAATTATCAAAGCGATCTATCCCGAAACGTGAAAAGAGTCAAGCCTCGGTTAATCCGACAGGACATTTGCAAAATTTCCAGGGGGTCAACCGCTCGACGCGAGGAGCGAGTGATAGGAGGGTAGAGGAGGAAATTCCCGCGAACGAGACGTTACCCAAAAGTCACAGTGGGTTATGGGCCCTCGAAATAGCGTGTCTGCTCGGAAAACGATCCGGTTAACGAGTTAAGGACGAGGCGTCCCGGGGTTCCTACTCCTGGAAAGAGAAACGGGGAGTGCGAGGCGACAGTTTCGTCCTGGGGGTCGTTACCGGCGAGAAAACGACAGAGCCGAAGAAAGGTGAACGACGGGCGGCCGCCGACCAGGATTTACATTTTTCCACGGAAATAGGTTTTGCGATAAAAGGATTTGGGACAAAATTTAACTCGGCTGCCGCGCCGGGCGCGCGCACGTATTTTGATTTAGTAGTCGTTTGAGAGTTGGCAAGCTCTTTGGAGTGGAGCCAGAATTTTTATGTTATTCCTTCTAGCCGGCCCTTCCGCGCCGCGGCTCCTCCCTCCGTTTTTGTCATTTCCTCCGCTCCCTTTTTATACCGCCGACGATTTCGAAGCCAACCGCGGCTCGAAAAAACCCTATCGACTTTGGCGATCGATGGATGCGAGGATCGGCCGGATATCCGATAGGGATGTTGTGAAAGGGTATGGGCACTAACGGATTTTAGGGCCAGTCGTATTTCATTTATTCCTTTCTGCCGCGGCACACTGCTGCGACGCGAGGTGATCTTCGCTGTGCCGCGATGATTTCGCCGAGAATAAGGATTTTTTTTTGGCACTGGTTGTTATCATATATATAATATTATATAATATATTACATATATAATGTTAATATTAGAATTTATATATTCTAATATTTATATATAATATTAGAATTAATATTAATATTAGAGGTGTGCGGATACCGGATATAGCCAGCGTCAGTGCTGAAAAAAATTGAAGTTATTTGAAGAATAATTAAAAAGAAGTTAAGTCAATTTAGAAAGTGCTAGTCCAGGTTCATGGTCGAGATCCTACAAACAGGATCGTTTATTATTTTCAATCACAACCAGTTATCCTAAAGTTCGATTTCTTCTATGCCCTTTTCCTTTATCTCCGGTTCGCGCATCACCTTTATTTCTTAACCTTCATTTATATCCAGTGACTATTTTAATCATTAGTATCATCAACCTTTAATTTATCGAGCCACACATTAGTAGCCAAAATTCATTATTCCCATATAATAACTTCGATTCTGATCGACCAAATTTCCTCTCCAAAAGACCAGATGGATAATCATAACACGTGCTCAAATAGTATACTCATTAAGACCACGTTCGATGCATCGTCTTAATTACGATCAGTGTGGAAAAAGAATTATATTTATTCTCCAGAAAATCATCATAGCCATGATCATCTCGCGCCACACCAGTATGCTCATGCACAGTAATACCAAAGCACTGCCAGAGCTAAAGGAAGGCCACGAGCAGTGGTCGAAACGCCGCTTCGTCTTGTAACGAAAGGGGGGGGGGGGCCCTGATGCCGAAGAATCGTGTAATAAATGCGAAGAGCAGGGGTGTTCTTCGTGGCAACGGAGGCGTGTATCCGCCTAGAAGCCGAAAGCCGAATGGTAATTTCATTTTGCGCTCGGCGTGCATAACGCCGCAGCCACCGCCAACCGTTTCTTGAGAGTCGAGCGCGGAATTAATTTTCGAGGGGGCGAGCGCTGGAGAGAAAGGGACGGAAACTCATCCGGTGTGGGAAGGACTGCATAAATAATTTCCCACGGATCGCGCCTTATTTCCCTTATTTCGGTATTGGTCGACTTTAATTTCGAGCCTGGGCCATCGATGCGAAGGGATCTCGTGGATGGATAATTACACCTCCGTGAAAACTCTTGTGGCTTCGTTGTAGCTGAGAATATTATTTCTGAAGTACAGTTGAGTATATGTATATGAAGTTTTAGGAAATGATTTATGTAAGACACATATATACATTTACCAAATGTAAATGAGTGTGGTGTTCATTGATGTATTTTTCTCAGAGCTTTGATTTATAAGGCAGAGAATATTTTAAGTAATCTGTGTATTATATCATGCGTGGTTTGTTTTAATCGGACATCGAGATTGCAGAGCTTTTTATTTGTCGAACAATACTAGAACAGTAAACATGGATTTAATTGTTTTAATTTCCAAAGGTGTCTAATCGTGCTTTTTAATAATTTTCTAAATATTTGCATCGCGATTGTATTCGGCCTCGTTTAACTCTGAGATAACATCAAAAAATATTTCAATCTAAAACGATATTTTAGAATATTTTTCAAACGATTCTTCATCCTGTCCATTTAATAGGGATAAAACATTTCGATCAAGCCACATCTAAAACGCGAACGCATCGAATCCGATGAGTAAACCATTAAACAACGATGAAACAAGACTCAAACGACGGAACAGAATTTCGATACAAATATGTCTGAAACAATCCGTAAGAAAATACGTGCATTTTTTTAGTTTAGATCGCGCGATCAGTATCTACAGTCGGCCTCCCTTATCCGGATTAATTAGAGATGGCCAGGGGAAAAAATCCGCAATTAATTAGGCGCGTTCAAAGAAGCGAGGTGCTCATAATCCCGGCGAAATTACCCGCCGAAACTTCCAACTTTAATTGTTTTACGCGGGGCATTTGCAAAAACAACGCTCCGCCGTTGCGTTCTACTTCATCGCGAGCTTGATAATTAGTTACCCGCGCACTTCCGAATAAACTTTCTCTTTTCACGTCACGGCCCGCCGCGAGCTAAAGGGGCGAGGAGGCAAAAAACGTGATTAATGCGGTGCATCGATATTAACATACTTTTTCCCGGCCGCCGCTATGGAAACTCGGCAAATACGTTTCGAAAGGTCGGCTGAGAAAATTGGTCGAACGTCGGATCGATACGAGAGTCCTTCAGGAATCGAAGGTAGCGCTCGTGGGGCTAACATGAATTTGACGTCAACGTAGAACCGCGTGGAGCAGTTCTGGTATTAAATCCGAGGTCTTTTACGCATATATTTTTTTTTAAATTCGTTTCTTGGCATCGACCGCTAAGGTCATTTGGCCCAGGACCTACTGTTTAAGGTGGGTCCCGAACCACCAGCGTATCCATTTCAAAGCAAACCAAACCACGAACAAAAAGTTGGTGAAAATTAAAAGCGTCGATAAATAAAGTTGTACGCGACGCGAGTATTCACAGCTCGTCTCACATCGGGCAAAATACTTGTGACCATTTATTGTCTTTGTGTGAATATTTACTGTATTAATATGGAGTCTATTTAGTGAGCGAGAGTAGGAATAAACGTGTATAACGCGAGCATGCTCGTGTGAATATTTATTATATTAATATCGTGTCTATTTAGTGAGCGAGAGTAGGAATAAACGTGTATATCGTGTGCACGCTGGAAGAGCGACAATTCGCCATAGAATAATAGAAAACGAAATATGACATAAATCCTTGAAGCTGTACGTTTTGGCACTTCAAAGTGCAAATAAGGCGAAGCCTCGTTCGTTCGAGTTGCGTGTGGAAAATCGAGGACACGAGTTTTTACGCCTCACACTTTGGTGTAATATAAACACTAAAGTCCACGTGTTCGTATTACTCTCTAATACAATATTATCTAAGCTTCGTTATCGATACGAAGGGCCATCGATGCAGCACAGTTTCGTTAAGTGTTCATATCTTTATCTTACACAGTATCTATTACAGTCGAGGACAGGATTCCAGGGGCGACTTGCAAAACATCTTCGCAATTTCACACCGAAACATCCCCCCTCCCCAGCTTCGAATTAATACTCGACACTGCAGTGTTTTATCGTCGCTGATAACAAGTTTATTCCCACGGCCGCGCTCGCGGAGAGGCGTTCTCTCCAACTTACAATATTATCCTTCTATCGCGAGAAGATGCGCCGGAGGAGTTCCAGGGCTGCAGTGTACTTTATCAGAATATAAATGCACTTTAGCCCGGGCATCGATACGGCCATCGATCGAGCCTCTTCCCCGTCGTGTTTCTTCGACGAGATAAGCGAAACGAAACGAAAGGGGATAAGGCGATGAGGGGAATCGATCGGAGCTTTGGATCGATGCTGAGGGCCAAAGTGCATTTGCGCCTATGCCACGATGTGAGCGCAGCGATGTTCTTGAAGCACACCGTGCACGGCGATTAAGGATTTCGTTGATGCGACCAGAATACGAATATCGATAATTAATATATTGATAATAACTATTTCCACCTTTGCTCAAATTTTCTTACTTTGATTTTCTTCAAGTTCTTTTTTTCTTTGTCTTTGCTGTTTTACAAGTTTTTTTTTTTTGGATGTAATAGGAAAATCAATTGGTCCATTACGATTGCTCATCGCGAGTGTTTCCTTTGTTTCGAAGGCAGCGTGGCTAAATGTCCGAAGCTCATAAGCAAAGTCTGAGAAAATATAAAGTAGTCGCTATTACTCCGATCATCACTTCGCAACTTTACGCTCCTTTAAACTTCCTTAGTGTTGCTAAAGCCTTTCTACCTACGACGCTAATCCTTAAAGTAGAAGCCTCTAAAAAAAGAAAGAAAAAAAGAAATGCGGAGAGTATCTTTCGTTTAAGTAGCGGACATTGTCGAAAAGCAAAATACTGTTTTCAAGCGAAAAACGTATTTTTAACACAACGTACGAAAAACTCCTGTTTGGTGCGCTCTTCCCCTAAACTCAATTCCAACTCAACCGTCCAATAATATCATTAATTCTATAAAAAAAAAAATACGCTAACAAATATACGACAATTCTGTCCATACCTCGTTCCTAGAATCAAACACAAATTCTATAAAAAAAATCGTCCTTAATCGAAAGCGAAAAACTGAATATATAACGAAACTAATATTTTACCAGTTTTACTTTACTTACTAAATTATTTTACCGCCACTTAAATAT
>JBCFXI010002856.1:0-15410 GCA_038496175.1 Ampulex compressa
ATATATAAATAAATATAATAAATAAATAAATTATAATAAATAAATTATTTCCTTATAAAAGGAAAGAAACTTTGGGGCAACCTAATCCTCGAGACTGAAAGATACGCATGAAAATTTCCTCAGTACTGCATCGATCGTGAAAGTACGAATCGTTGATTTCGTGGACCTTAAATTCGTCCGTGGAATTTCGTGCAACGTTTAAAGCGCTGAACAAAATTTCAAAACTCGCTTACTGTATTCATTGCAAAGAGAAACGAAAACTAAAGAAAAATCTCGTGGTTTGCTATCTTGTACGAATCTTTGGAACGAGGGTTAAGACTTTATACGAATTTAGAAGTTATCCTTTCATTCCATCAGCTACAAAAGTACGAAAAATGGGATTCAGTTCGAGATTAACGTCTTAGACGCTGAGCTGAATACGATAATTGTTTTTCTATATCGATGCCGTTCTCCTCCGCTACTTTCTGTATCGACGAACATCGAGAATTCCGCAGGCGATGATCCAGATTTAAAGTGGCCAGGCACGATTACCGTAGCAACGCTATTCCACTCTGGCCACTAATCCTTTATGCCATTACGGACCGAAATTTGGGTCAACATCGACCACTAAGATCGCGTTACTCGGACTGTTTTATTAAAGATGGACTCTGTAGCACCTGGACCGAGCTGTACACCCTCGTGTGTAAGTATTGGACCACCTGCCGGTCTAATACGAAGCGCGATGGTTGGCCCCGGATTATTATTACTTTGACCAATTTTCTTTATTCCCAAAAAACATGTGTTGCTATAGGTATACTTGTTCTTTTTTTTGCATAATTAGTGTTCACTATTACGTTTAATTTACGAAAAAGCTTGGTTTATATTTGTAGAACGGATGACTATTTGTAAAGGCCAAGAATGTAAAATGTATCGTTATTTTAATTTTGTACAGTTCGCATGGAATTAAATATCGCGTGTTAAGTGAAGTGCCCGGATTGGTTAATGCAATAATCGATAGTCGATGCCGATACACGTTCTCGACAAATTTCGTTTACTCGTTTTTCGACGGTATTGAAAATACCAGCTCTTCAAGCTCTAATGGTGCGAATGAAATAATGACCCTCAAAGACTTTGGTAAATTTCTAATTAATCCTTCATGATCGTTTTATCCTCCATATATCGGCTATTTTTTTCTCAAGTAGTACAAGTCCAATTTTAAAAAGAAGAAACGAGTTACGTTGGTTTTAATTAAACAAAAATATTCTCTTTATTTTCTTAATTAAACTTCCACCTCGTTCAAAACTAATAACACCATCTCGACATGTTTTCTTCGATATTTACAACTCGGTACTTCCTATAACTGATCTTGTACCACTTAAAAAAAAAACATGCCAGTAATGTAAAACGTTAAAAACGCGTATCACTCGAAAGAAAAATGCGAGGATCATGGAAAAAGTGGCTCGCGTGGCCCGTTACTTATGAATCTGGTTGTACCCAACACGTGGGAAATCCCAGAATGGGATTTAAGCTCAGAACTGCGCATGGTGGGAGTCCGAATCTCTATCCATTATACCAGGCCGACCCCTAAGTGCGTAACGCCTCTGTCGCGGCTCCCCTGATGGCTATGATCGAAGTTTACCTTCCCTAGATCGCGTCAGTGGCTCCCAAACATGGTCCGCTTACGATTGTCCATAAGAATTCCCAGCGGTCCAATCTAGTGTTTCCCGAACTCTCGACACCTGTGCACCCCTTCTATAATTTTCGTAACATTGAGTACATCTTTTAAAAAAAAAAATGGAATATATTAGGTGAACAACTTTGTTTCCGCTGTGGCCAACGACGGATAATACCTTTAATTATAAATGTTCTATAAATTCTATAATAATTTCTATAAATTTTCTACGATAAAGCCTCGAATTTCGGAAGAAAAAACGACGGGAGCATTGTTGTACATGTGATACTTTAAGAACGATCAAAATATATTTATTATTTTCTTTTTCGTATATAAACAGAATAGTGATAAAGGAAAAATAAAATATATTCCTAATGAAATATAAGTAAGATAAGTAAAACTTGTATTGTTTATAACGTTTATTATTACGAATGAGAAGGTTGAAATTGTTTACGTTGAGATAGCGGATCATCGCGATTTGCTCCCCTGCTTGGTTTTCATTATTTTTCTGTTTGCAATGGAAGAAAAGTAAGCCGGTTGTCGCACCAGGCGCGACCAAAACCTGCTGCAGCGCGTACCTCCACTAAACTCCTCCCGTCACTCAGGAGGAATGCGTACTACGCTTTGGGAAACACTGATCCGAGTTCACTGATGTCACCTTGCGAAATCGATGGTGCTTGTTTATGAAAATCACGATTCTACAGACCCGTGGTGAATTGGCGGATGCAAATTCGAACATTTTTCGCGCATTTTCGTGACAATTCGCACGAAGTTCGTCGATGATAAAGAATTTTTTATGGAACGAATATGCAGTAGCTCTGAATCTACTCCCCAGTAACGTAGATTAGAGTGTAGATAATCGTGGTCGATTCTCTAAAAATCACTTAGTTATTTAAATGATTTTCCATCGATCACTTTGGTTATATTCTCGTACAGATGGATTATTAAAGATGGCTCGCATTTTAAAAAATCTTGATTTAAAGCGAAGAAAACGTCGATGGGAAAACAACGAAACATTATCGAGTTACGTAAGTTACAAGATGTAATCGCGATGTCAGTCATAGCTGAGCAGCGACTGCGATCAAGGCGGAAGTTCGACGGATCCGTGGCGTTCGTTAGCGGTAATTAGCTTCGACGATGATCAAGTATTAATCGACGCGACATCCCCAACCTGTCGGCTGTATTTCCATATTTTAATTAACATCCAAGTGCTGGCGCCTTCGTCATTTTTCTATCGCGCATCGCGGTATTCGGATTAAAACAACGATGTGCCGCTCGAATTAGAAATGCAATTGACAGTGCACTCGGAAACGTTATTCGCACGTGCTTCTGCAATCGTATCGAGATAAAGAGATGTTTATATACCATGTTGAGAAATAAGAAATCGTCTTATCGAAAAGATAGCAAATTGAAATAGCGTCGTTTCTCAATATACTTCCTTCGTCATCTAATAAATTCGTCTCGTCGCTCAACGCGTTCTTCGCGCTCTCAGAAACATCGTTCAACTCGTCGAATTACTTTTCGATGCGAGCAACGCGGTCTATTTTCGTGAAGCTGCGTAGAGCATCTCGTCGAAGCGGACCACTTCATATTAACTATATTATATACTATATTAACATATTAACTATACTATATTAACAGCGAGTACTCGTTCATATTTATCATATTTCCTCCAGCACTGATTCCAGCACGTTGATCATAGCTCTTAACAAACACAAGTCGCAGCGCATTTTAATACACGATTCCGTATACTTCGATCGACTAAAATTCCAACGTCAAGGACGAAGAACCGATCGATCAATACTCGTACGAATTGAAACGAAATTCCACACTTTGCGATTAAATAAATATCTCCTCGATTTGCTGAAACTGGATTATTTGCTGCACGATATCAAAGGTAATTTCATCCTTTTCGCTCAAATAAATACGGTGTGAAATAGGAATAAACAATCCGCCGCGCGGAAAAAGCGAAGTCGCACTTTGTGCGATACCGTGCTTCGAAACACGTCACGCATAAATAGATTGAAACTTTTTAAACTATTTTCTTATCTTTCTTCTTTATTCTCGTTATCCTCGATTTTTCTTGTTTACGTATTTTATTATTTATTGACAATTTTCAAGTTTTTAGTAAGGATACCGTATTCAAAAACGAATCGTTAGTTTTTTCGAGGAATAAAAATCTAATCCCTCCTCGTTTTTCGCGAAATATATAATAGGACTATATCCCCTGCGTTCGACGTGTATACACGTCGTTGCTTGCATTTAATTCAACGAGGATCTTTTCAAACTAAATTCCACGATTAACTGTTCAACGATTTAAAAAATTGTTTTTCTCCACCAGCACCATTATATTAGACAAACATCCCGAACCTCGATCGAATGGAGGTGCATTAGCAATGGGCACGAATCATAATCACGGCGCGGTTCCTCAGCCGGATGTATTCTCGCATAGCGGGAGGGAGCATCTCGTTTGTAGTGGGCCGTTTCAGGGCGATGGAGTTCGCTAATGCCAATACCGCGAGCCATCGGCAGGCTTGAAACTGCGTTATTGACCCATTTCGGATTTCCGCTAACTACGAGCCTCAAAGCCGCAATGTTCCCGCCGTTTACCTTCCCGTATTACCGATCCGCCTGTTCCCCGACTTCTCGAGTCGATGCACCGCAGATTCGTCCGCCGGAGACGCGAGACGCGACTTCCTCCCTTCGAGAAACTCCTCGAGTTTTGGCCCCAGTCGAATCGAAGCCTCACTTTGGTCGGTCCTAGAGCGGATTTTTACAGACAATCGTTTACTTCTGTATTGCATTACCGTTATTGATTAATTATGTACAGAGAGAAATAGAACGTTTTTTACTTCCGTATTTCTGTATTGAATTTGTAATCACGATCGATCGTTTTGTAGATCTAATGACTGGTATGGATTTTTTTTTTTTTTGATAAGGGTGTCGCTTGGAGAACGACAAGTTGTAGAATTCTTGTGTATATATTAGGCTCTAAGATCGAGTAAAGTATATTTTTGATTCGACAAGGCGTTACATGAACGATCGAACATCGACCTACTTTGGCTCAGCTTTTTACATCGAACATTGTTCATGGAGTATTTCATACGACGTGCTCGAAAGTAGAAATAAAACGTGCATCGTAACACGAAATAAAGCGATGTATCCATGATGAAGCATCCCCTAATCTTCTATACTTCTCTGAAACCGATTATGAAATCGATTAATTCGCAGCTACCATCCAGCAAAGCTGAGTTCAACAATGTCGATTTTCTGGAAATGTCGGTACTTCGGTGATCTTCCTTTTCGTGCTTACTTTCACGGCGCTCAAAGGGTCGAGGGATTAAATCCGGGAAAGATACGTGAAGCGAGAGACGTGCCATTGGCCGAGCAAACCCGCGACCGAACGAAAATCGAGACGCTTTCGTCGTTTGATTCGCGGTTGGGCCAGCATCCCCTGGTGATCCTTCGTTGGTGAGACCTTTTTTCGAAGATCGGTATTCGAGGCTTTAAATCCTTTGCGCTCGGAAAATAGAAAAAACGTCCAAAAAGGATTGCCCCTCCCACGTTTGCTTGTTTCGCAAAAATTCCACGATCATCGCGACGAATGTTTTCGGATAAGAATATCTCTTGATTCGAGGAATTGCCAAGTGTCGTTTGTTCACAAAGTCACTGCGATAAGCAAGCAAAGCGGAAGTTAATTATCGAACCGAGGCGATGAGAATGCGGCTGCAGACTCCTTTTCTAAGGGGTGATTCGAATTTTTTCATCGAAATTAATTTTCCTTCAAAGTGCAAAGCGTTTAAAACCGCGCCTCGAGCGACGAGTTCCAAGAATCACGCACGATTGCTGGATAACGTTGTACGATTATTTTAACTCGGGAAAATGGAGATCGCATGGATGCCCTTTCGTATACCGCACGTGAAAGCAGAATTCTAATTTTGTCCGCTCTGTGCTTTGTGTATCAATGTTCCAGAATGTTTGAATAAAAATAACGTTATCTTTGTCTAACGCATCGGCGTCCAACAGCTCTTATCCGCTTCCCTTCAGCATCGAGCATTGATGTTTCATCATCGAGAATATTCCAACTAATTAGAAGCTTTTATGCTTTTAACACTAGAAGTACCAGCCACTTTCTGGGCATATTTAGAACACCGTATAAACCTTTAAAAAAAGGAGGAGAGTAAAAGGAAATTTCAGTAAATCTAAATGACGATTTAAACATTGCATGAAAATCACGGGAAATCTAAAAAAATACATCGTTATAAAGCACTACGATTTTTTAAAGAAACGATTGACCAGTCGTTTTGACTGATTTGGTAGTTCTAGTGTTAAGTCGTTGTCGATAGTACATCCATTCTCTTATCTATCTTATTATCTTAACAGCATATCAAGCGTTCTATTTTAAGTACTTCCACGACACATTACTTTTATCCAATTCACGTCTTTGGGAGACGAGTTTCTCTAACACAAGTAACTCAGCGATACGAAGACGATATAATAAATATCGCCTGGAAGTTCGATTACTTTTTATTAATAATTCCTTTTTCAACGATATTTCAAACTCTTCACGTAGAACCAAGATGAGCGATGCTGAAGTTCGGAGGACTAGTAAATAAATGATTAATCCAGAACATCGGTGCCTTCCAGTGGTCGCCAAAAGACGCGTGAGTTCGAAACTCGCCGCTTATGAAATGGTACGATACCTTGCTTCGTGTACGCTTATTCGCCACTTCGTTGTTCGCTCCGTGTCGATCGAAGCTTGCGTTACAGATATTGAAAGGTAACGTTGCTCCTGCGCAAATTACCATCGGTCATTAAACATCGAATATACGTGAACAACGAAAGAAACGCGACTCGATCGCGATGAATTCTCCCAGTACGAACTGTACCGAGTAAGAATTCACCGAGGAGAATAATATCTCGTTTTCGTATCCTTAATCGTCATTGTTGTTGAAAAGCACGACGAGTTGCGGTAAAAAAAGAAACGTAACACTTATGTAAATACGCATAGTCGGTGGCGGCTTGAAAATCAGCCGCACCGACATCGACATTCGCGCACGTCACTAAACTCGATAGCTCACATCGATGGCTCTCACTACGATTTTACAATATATCCCTAGAATCCTCGATGACACACCGTGGGAGTATCACCGTGAAAAAAAGAACGAAAAACTCTCATCGATCGCTTCGATTATCGTGTCGCTCCCTTAGAAGGAGACCTTAAAGAAAAATACGCACGTAACAACGCAAAGAACGAAATCCGATTGAAACGAAAACGTATTTATTTACAATCCAGCAGTATCATATGGATAACAACGAGAGTATCGATTCATTCGGCCTTCACGAATCCATATCTCCAATTTCGTTGCCTAAGGATAAAAACGTACACAGTGTCGTGTTCTTACATGCACTTCGCCCGATTGACCGTAATCGACACCAAAATCAAGGCGTAGAAGAGAAAACAGGGGGGGGGGGGGGTAAAGGAAGATGAAAGATCGTGGAATTTGATGCTCGAGGATAAAATCCTGAGTGTTCGCCACGTTGCAAGGTAGCCTCGTCGAGGTTTCGTGGGCGATTGGCCCATCGGCAGGCAGTAGAATATAGTCCGCTCCATCGGGGGATGATAAAGCATACTTAGCCCCATCAAGACCGGATGGAGTGTGTTTTGCCCCGCCAGGAGGAAATAGAATATACCTTGCTACACCGGTACACGATCAAGAGCACCTTGTGCCCCATCAAGATACGACCGCGGTGTGCCTCGCCTCTCCACCGAGTGTACCTCACTCCATCCTCGGACCCTCGAGTATACTTTGCTCCGTTCACAAAAGAGATCAGCGTTATCCCTTGGAGAACGATCGAACGTACTGTTGGGTGATGAGAAGATGGCGGTCGGCCGTGATTGGTTCTAGACAAATACAAAGCGCCATATTTATTCGAATAGTAGAACCAAGTACGAAAGATCGACCGTGATTGGTTCTTGGTAGATGCAAATGGCGACATTCGTTAGAATATTCAAAGCAAGTAAAAGCTCGACCGTGATTGGTTATAACCGAACGAGAGAGATTAGATTTAGTCGAATATTCGAACCAAGTAAAATATCGACTGTGATGAATCTTTTTTAAATACGCGGATTAGCTTGTGTCAAATATAACTAAATAAATAATCGACTGCAATCAGTTCCAGTCGTGCGGAAAGGACTGGACTTGGTCAAGTATCGAGATTTGAAAGAAATGATTGGTTGTTACTGGTTCTAGTGCACGAGGGGATAGAATGGTCGGATTCTAGCATATGACTAAATCTAGCCCCTTGTATTTGCTTAAAGTCAATCCTCGCCGACTATCCTTCACCCATCACCCAACAGTATCGTATCTCACCGCGCCGCGCGATCGAACGCGGTTCTACTTCGTAAGAGATACAATGCGCGACAGTCACGTTCGTCGCACTCCTTTAACATACATTCAGTCCGCACCGTTTCCAAATCGATCAACTCTTCAGAGCAAAAGTTAGTAACAATCCATAACATTATATATCTAGTCTTTTTCTTTAATTCCATTTAAAATACAAATACCACAGCATGGAAAAATGAATTCCCTAAATCCTCACTACCATTCAATTATATTATCCCACGATTTACTATCAAACATGGAGTCAATCTCATTGGCTCTCGAACAAACCAATTTACCATTCAATCCTCATAAAGATTTCAGTAATTCAATCACGTTAAGCCTAATAATCATCGCGGAAATCGATTCCAAACACAATACTCCATTAAATATCGATAACCAACCCTCGTGTCGCGTCGCTGATACAAAATCGAGGATCTCCGTGAAAGGTACAAAAGGGGGGAAGGCTACGAACACATTCCGCTGATACAAAAAAAAAACCCAAAAAAACAAGAAATCTCGACAAATCCCCCACAAAAGTCCTATCCACGTCCTGAAAGTCGCCAAAGGAAGAGGGTGAAGAAACAATAAAAAAAAAAACCCAAAAACAAGAAATCTCGACAAATCCCCCACAAAAGTCCCATCCACGTCCTGAAAGTCGCCAAAGGAAGAGGCTGAGGAAAAAATATAAAAAAAAAAAACCCAAAAAACAAGAAATCTCGGAAAAATCCCCCACAAAAGTCCCATCCACGTCCTGAGAGTCGCCAAAGGAAGAGGGTGAAGCAAAAAAACAAATGAAACAAAAAATAGGTAAGCAGATGAAAACGCGACGGCCAAGGTCGCTCTCCGTTATCCCTGAGGCATCCTCGCGCGGAGATATGTCGTCGTTACCCATCCATCGATCCTTCATAGCCGCCACCTTCCGCAGCGGCATCGTCATCGCCATCCTCGCCAGCTCCATCATCGCGATCGCCATCGTCATCTTCGTCATACGCGCAGCAGCGTGTCGTTGTCGTTGATGTCGAGCAACGGCCGATGATTGCCGTGCGCGTAGCCTCGGTCCAAGTCCCGGTGTATCCCGTTGGCGGGGCGTCGTAGTAGTTGTTATCGCCTGGACGCACGGAAATCCGCACTAGGCTATGCGAGAGTGACCACCCCCTCCGGCTCCGGGGACCAGCAGTTGTCCGACAGCCAGCACCCGATCACGACGGTTATGAAGCCGATCAGCAGCGCCAGGATTATGTACACCTCCGCGTTTCCCAAGGAATCTGCGGAGACCGGAAGAAGAGAGGGGAACGATCAGTGATTCTAGGTACAGGCCGGGCCATCTACCGGTTTGTTTCTCTTAAATCCGTCATTTAATCGAAAATCTTTGTATAGATCGAATCTTTCTCGAGATCTTTCTGGTTTTTTTATTCTTAAATGAAAGGAGACTCCATGCTTCAGGATAAAAAACAATTCTGTTTTAAATATGGATGTAGAGTCGTTCTATAGCGTTTTTAAAAACAAACTTTTAAATGGCCCGCCCTTTACAAGAGACGCCTATTCGCGGATTTTGTGCTTTATTGTATTTTGCAGTCGAGGTTTTTTTCGCTCGAACGAGTCAGCGACTCGACGACGATTTCTGGTTTCTTTTTTTGAGAATTTTTTAGAGCTGATTTGGAATTATCTAGGGTACGATCGAAGGTTTTGGAAAGTCGCGCTTTGTGTTTAAGCTGACGAGGAGAAAGAAGGTTAGAGGTGCGATAGATATAGGGGAGAAGTGCGTTTCATTAGTGGGGAGAAGATATAGTTTCATTAGTGCATCGTTGGCGAGATTCGAAGGAAGAGGAAGAGGAAGTGGAAAGGGTGTTGGCAGCCTGGCGTCGATGCGTTTCGAGCGACGCTTTAAGTACTTGGTTAGAGGTAGGTTACCGCGCGTTATATCTTAACACTGTTCCTACCAGCCATTTTCAACGTATATTTAGGTGTACTAGATGTATCCTGGAAGAAAAAGAGGACAAAGGGAAAATGTCGATAGATTAATTTATCGATCCGTAGGCTGCAAGAAAATCGTGAAAAATGTCGAAAGTGAGCGCGTCTCGAAGTTCTACAATTTTTCAAAGAAATCACTGACCGGTCGTAGTAGGAATAGTGTTAATAATCTTACGATGTAAAAGAGTACTGTGGCTTTCCAAATATATTATATTTTTCAGGGAATCTCGAAACATGCGGTAAATTGTTTTCTGGGATAATAAGAAGAGGAACCGTGGATACGCACTCGTTCACAATGCTTCACCGATAAGCATATCGCGTTCGATACCTTATTTTACGTGGTTTTACAATATGCTTGATAATGGTTCTCGAGACGAACGCGCAAAGAACGTTCGAAACGTCGATTGTTGCGCATAATAGAATTGGGACGCCCCGAAGTACGTTTTTATTTGTCCCTTTTGTCCGATTGCCGCGATCCGATTTGTCCTTCTTTGTGCGAGTCGAGTATATTTAATTCTTCCATTCTTTCGTAATGAGATTAAAAAATTTGCAGCCGAATATAATGTATTAAGAGAACCGGGTGGGAGTGACTTTGAGGATTAATTATAAAGGGTATCTCCAAACCGGTGGTAGAAGCCAAAATGAGATAAATCCACGCGAAAAAAAAAATTAATCGGAAAAAAACGGTAATCTCACTGTGGTCGAAAACAAAAGCGCGCGTTCTTGGTCTACTTAGTTATCATGATTAACCACGATACGTCGAAAAATGTACATTTAACTTTAACCAAAAATATATATATATAAAATATATATCCATATACGATGTGCTCGCGAAACAATCTGTTTTCACCTGAGTATTTCACAGCATCCTTTACGCGTAAAGAGATCGTGCAATCCGAGTACCGCTACTTCGATGACCTTGGACACTCGTCACGTACTTTCCCGATAAAAGAATATCCCGTATCACCCCTTCTGGTTACGATTCGAGCATCGTAAAATATTCCGCGGTCTTCCTTCCCGTTACTTACGTGCCACCCTTTTCTCTCGCGCTCCCACTTCAAATCGATGTACTCGGAAAGATTGTGCATTCGGTTACAGTTTATTAAGGTCGATGGAATCGAGAAAGAGTACGAGTATTTCAATCAGCCGCGAATATGCCGTTAAGTGACAATTCCAGGAATTTCTAAGACCCTCGACAGTTTTTGCAATATTACATTGTTACATCGATATATTCAGAAACCAACCCAGGGTTTTGGTAGCCCACGCTATGCAGTTTTTGTTGGAAAAGAATGCAAGAAAAACCCAGATTTCCTTTTTAAAAAAAAACTATTCACCGCTTTTCCAATAAAACTTAACGAAATGTAACAAAAGGTGGAACAAATCTTAGTACTCAATCTCAGAGTATCCAGTGTCAAATCTAAAACGATTCCAGAGCTCCGCTGTTAGGGCACGAGCATATTCGACGTCCTTGAATACTCGTCACGTACCGAGATAGTAAAAGAATATTCGCTGTTTTCGGTCCTGGTCACGACTCGCGAATCGTAAAATCTTCAGATCCCCGTTGCAACGTATAATCCACGGCTTCGCTCTGTAAGGTACTCTCTATCCGCATCGCACGGTTGTACGTTCAGCGATCGCCGCTCAGTGGTTACACGACGATTACAAGGAATATATAACATTACATCCATGGCATTACTCCTCTGTTATATTAGTATCAATTAAACAATTAACCGCACAACGAAAGTATGCTTTCATAACCTCCATTACACGCGAGGTCCTTCCACGCCTCTGATTTCCAATCGGCAATTTATCCGCGCATAATACGCCATTTGACCAAGGCCAAATGACCTTAGCAGTCGATGCCGAAAAATGAACTGAAAAAAAAAATACGCCATTTTGTAAATACGCCCACCGTCTTTCCTCAACCTTGAATCAGATCGACAGGCCATAAAGGGCCTTTCGAGGAGCCACGATAAAGCGGTTACAGGGCGATTGCAGGGACGTTGAGGAGGCAAAAGCTCGAAGGACGTTTCATTGGCTCAGAGGAGGGCGGGGGAGGGGGGAGTAGGAAATGGCGGACGTAGACCCGCGGATAAGCGTACTTTCGACATTTCTCTTACGTGCGTCGCATACTTAAGAAGTAATTGGGTCAAGAGGGAAAGGAAGTATCTTTATTTCTCCGAGATGAAAATTGCAAAAGGTGGAGGAGGGGCGTGGGGGGTGGGGGTGAAACTTGGGAGCTGCGCGATGCCTTTTTCTTTGGCTCCGCAACAAGGGCGGCTCCATCATTTGTCCTCGTTGCACGCAACTGGAAAGGAAAGGGTGGCGCGTATCGTCAAAGGGATACAAGGGCCGACTATGCGAGTTGTGCATCCACCAAAGATTTTAATCCTTTCAATACCCGGCTGAAAGTCGTGGCTGAAAGTCGGCGGCTAGAAATCGCGAAAGAGACTTTTTGCGGGAATGAAGGTTCGCCCAAGATTTTGCGAGATAAATATAACGGAGGGCACTTAACATTGGGGTCGGGATAATCGAACTGAACAGAGGAGAATCCGAGAGTAATATCACGATCGAAATGGCGGAGATATTAAGGTCTTATAAGCATATATTTTATAACATAGGGTGGACCATCTACCGGTTTGTTTTTAAATTATAGGACACAGCAACACCGGTGTAACCGATTTCCTTGAAATTTGAACAGCTGTCTTTTCATTCTTAAATCGGAGACTCCAACCTTCGCGATGAAAAAAAATGTTGTTTTAAATATCGACGTAGACTCGTTTCATAGCTTTTTTAAAAACAAACTTTTAAATGTCCCACCCTTTACGAACGCGGGATGTAGCAATGGAAAGAATCAGAGCTCTGCGCAGGTAGAGCCTCCTGGAAGTTCGTACGACTAAAAAGAACTCTACGGAACGTTCTGGAATTTTCTAAAGACAAGTAGAGTCCGGTGTAACCTTCTGGAAGGTCGTGGAAATAAACGGAACTCCGTAGATTCTTCCGGAAATTTTCAAAAATCATTATGCACGCTCTTGGACTCGCGAAGGTTCGAGAAAATTCTCGAATCAACGCTGCAGCTGCGTCAATAAAGCGCGATTGCGCTATCGCGCAATACGTGGAATCCGCTATCGTCGGCCTGAATCATCGCGCGCGTCGAAGGGGTACTTAAAGGATGGCACCGCAGAAGCGCCATAGTTCTTTGGTAACGCTTGGAGAGAGCGCGGAAATTATAACAGGGGTGAGCGTTTCTTGTAAGCACGCATTTCTCGAGCATTAAACCATCCTTTCAAACTTCAGGAGCAAGATCGAGATCGAGATAAGCTCTCGTCGAAGCCAGTAATCATTATTCTCCGGGATTATCCCGACTCTCCACTCCGACGGATCGGTCCTTGAGGTTCCACGAAAAGCTCCGACGATGAGCAAAAAAGAAGTAATCATCCAAGAGACCGGTTACACTCGACAAATCGTATACAAGACCACGACGCCAGCCAAGCTACCGGCCATAAGCGCGCCCAAGGTCGCCAAGAACTCCAGTGGCGGTTCCTCGAGCGCGGCCAGAGCTGTTCGTCGAAGATCTCGAAGCCCGCCAAAAAATACGCGACAAGTGCAGGTCAATTGGACGTCTCAAGACAGAAGACCAGTGCAAAGGGAAATACTGTTGTCGATACGAGAGACGAGGGGGGGAAAGAATTCGTCCGGTTCGGCCACGGTGAAAAGCACTACAAAGGCCTTACAAAATGTGAATTTAGGTGGTGGCGCGAGGTCTTCGACCAAGCGCTCCTCGGCCGTGGTAAAGACCGCGAAGAAGTAGAGGAACCGTAAAAAAAGTAGAGGAACTGTAAAAAAAAGTAGAGGAACCGCGAAGAAGGCCGCGAAAGGTTGGACGAGTTAAATACGATGGAAGACGAAGTGGTATCGTGGATTATGAATCGAGCGGTATTCGATGTGACGAGTGGGTAAACGATTTATCGGGTTGTCCCAAAAGTTTCTTCCGCCCTATGAGGACATAATAGGTGTGCGGCATGTTTGTTTCGTATTTTTTTTTTTTTATCGAACTATACATGGAGCTGGAAGAGGACTAGTGGATGAAGGCTATAACATTTGGGGAATTGTTAGGCGGGTGCAAAAGTTCGTGCGGAGTTTCGATAGATGGAGTCATGAGAAACTCCGCACGAACTTTTGCAGTCACCTGATAGGCTTCGTGTTTGTATAGCCGTTGAGGAATAAAGCAGAGGCGTGTAAATGGCGGAAGACGCTCTTGGGACAACCTGACGCCATACCTTCGAAGGTTCTTCGATTTAACTTCTAGAAAGCTTATCTTGCTCGGGAACTTGAATAATATATAAATATACAATTATATTATATATATATATGTATTTTAAGGGGGTGACTCAAAGTATACTTTTTTATATAGCGGGTGTCCCGAAGTTCACGCGAGATTGGAAAATTTCAATAAATGTATCGAACGACCTAACGCGAATAGTACCTATGTAGGTACTTACGTAATATTTTCTTATAAATTTCCTAATCATTATGTATATATATATATATTGCACAAAATCATGTAAGCAGGCTATTCGTCTTACGCTCGTAGCGTGACTTTGTACTTTGTGTTTTATTCAATAAATGTTTCACTATAAAACAATATTCTTATTCCCTTTTTTTAATATCCACTCATTCTCACCCCGAACAATTAGGTATACAACTTTGCATCCACCATGGCCAACGATGGATCATACTTTGAATCATAAATGTACAATCAGTTTCCTACGATAAAGCCGTCAATTTTGGGAAAACCAGCAGGACCAAAGTTGTACACCTAATTGTTTCTCATTCCCACGCATGGATACGATTCTCCCCACGGCTTCGAAGGACTTTCTTATAAACCGGTGATCTCTTTGATTCGCGAAAAGAGCAAGAAGCGGTAGGAACGCGATAGCCGGTGCATCATCGATCACGCTTTCATCGGCCACCTTGAGGGTAAATTCCGGAGCTTAACGAAGGGCAATGGTCGCGAAGCTGGAGCCTCGTCTATCCGTTCGCGGATTTGAAAGTTAAATCGGAATCCCGAATCGGAGGGCGGGAGTGAAAAGACGCGTTCTGTTTATTCGTTTCATGAATTTTTCACGGCTAGCATATAGTTGTGTTTGCATCCCCCCCCGAGGAGGCCAGAAGTGACGTTGACTCAGGATTTGGTTTAAGCGCAAGACGGATCGTAAATGCGGGACTTCTTCCCCGTTTTACGGATACCCGAGTAATCCGCATCGTCCTGGAAGAATCCTCTTTGTGCGCGCGTTTAAAGCGTGGAAGCCCTCACTTCGTGAGATAACTAGGTAGCTCGTGAATTATCCGACTGAGCCAGTGAAAGTATATGTAGTTATTATACATTCTTCGTATATATA
>JBCFXI010002857.1:0-15394 GCA_038496175.1 Ampulex compressa
ATAAATTATAATAAATTTTTATATATATATATATATATATGGAGATGAAGGTATGCATGAAAACTGTATGCAGACAATTCAGGAATTGGTTTATAATGGTTCTCCCGCAGCACTAGCTGGTAACTTAACATAAATATTCATATAATAATTATAACAATTTGTAGCCGTAACAATTCTACAGAGTTATTGATTACATACACTAAATTTTATCCATTTAAAGGATCGGCTAAAATATTTTTTGCGCTAAGGTTGATTTTGGAAACAACTTCTTTAACAGAGTACAACCTTAGAGAATATGATAGTAGAAAAACTAGAGTGTGCTGTGTCTAACCAACAAGATCACGCAATTCCTGCGTCTTGTGGATACTCGCGTTGTTCAAAATCAACCAAACTTCCTCCAGATTATCCTGTTTAAATTTCTCAAGAAATCTTCAAAAAAAGTATCAGAGTTTTTGATTTCTCATTGTGTAATTAACGTCATTTGATGCTTTTTAAATATAATATTGTATATATGTAGAAGTACTTCGTTTGCAAAAGGGTGAATTTATCTTAAAAAACCTGTATAGATCCACAAAGTCATCTACATGGTACATGCATCGTGAGGTTCCAGCTCGTTTTGTTCGTAATATGAGAGAGTACTTAAATAGAGTATTCGGTCAAAAGTGGATTAGACGTAGTGGACCAATTGTACGGCCCGGATTTTGACCTTTTAGATTTATTTTGATGACGATATTTGGAAAGCATATTGCATTTTTTGTCGATAAAGGACTTAGAAGAATTGCGTAATCGCATCCACCGTGATTGATAAAAATAAATACGGCAGGCACGTGGAATTTTTGAGAAAGTTGATGATACTGTAGGTACAAAATATCACGACTACATGGAAATAGAAGGACATATGAAATATCTTCTGTAAAAAAGGGTTTCCATGTCAGAAACGGTTGACCTTTCGATTCATGTTTACTAAGGCTTTTCCATCATTACATACTGTTTTATATATCATATAGATATTAAATGATTCATTCTCCATACTCTGTATATTGTGTAGTTAGTTGACATTTTGCTCTTTGGATTTATAGGTGTGCCAAGCCAACTAATAAATATGAATATTATTCGAAGAACACGAGGAGCTCCTATGTTTAGTGTATACATTCTTTATGTCCTGTTCGGTTATCTAATCATATGAAATTGACTAACGTAAATGTACCAGTGGTTGACGTTTAAGGATTTTTTTCCTATTCGTTCACATAGCTCAGGCTAAGTTCACTTTATGGAAAATTTATGATCAGTAGTCGCTGTACAAACTATTCTTCCACGTGTATTATATTACGACAATTATTTTTTCATGATGGCGGTTGTAAATATTTTTTTTTTTATCAAAATTTGTTTCAATAGTTGACACCCAGGAAAAACAAAAAATTGAGTAATTGACGTCCTCTTCTTTCAGTAGCTGACATAGGGGGAAAAACTAATGAATAAACTAGCCTTGATAATGTAAATAATACAAATTTGCAGTATTTACATTTCAAGTCTTTAGCAATTCATATAAAAAAATACGTAAAAATCATAAGAGTCGCGAGGGTCTGATTAACCGGTCGCTATGACACTTCTCAATAATGGACTATATGCAGTATTTCACAATTAAGACGCTGAAAAGCGACACTATATAGACTAATAAGATTTGATGCACTCCATCTTGTGCTTTTTCTGTTTATTTACTTTCTTTTAAAAAATGTTGAGTACTAATACAGTCAACTACTGGAGCTTTTACCTTAATATAATTTTTAAGAAATCTATTCCGCTAATGTATCCATTTTTGAATAAATTCTTAGAAATTATAAATAGGTATCAAAAAATTATATATAAATTTATGAGATAATATATCGAATAAGATTGAATATCCAATAAAACATTTTTATGAGATAATCATCCATGTACGACCGGAGGATTAAGCGAGGTGTAGACTTACAGAGTAGCTTGTATCTCTTTGACTGCTTGATCGGCGTGTAGCTCGTGCTTCATTTTCTGCAGCTCAGTCTGATAGTAATCGATCAAAGGCTTCACATTCGGTTGCGCCTTCCTCAAATGCTCCAAGAGATCTTTCAGCTCCGTCTGAACCTCCTCGGCTACTTCCACTGCGGCGCTCTTCAATTGCTTCAGGAATTCTATTGTTTTTGCACGGCGATGTTCCTGTCGGGTCAAAGAACTGCCTGTTTAATTCTCCACGATCTCTACGATCCAAAATCCCCCGAGATTGTCTCACCCAGTCATATTTTAATATAAGCAGGAGTCAACGCGTAAAGCGCCACGTCAGTCACCGGTGACTGACAAGGCAGTTGTAAGCGACGCGCGCAGCCTGACAGGGATTTTTTGATAAATTGGCGTTGTACTCAACGCTTCAAAAACATACGTATAATTTATTAAAACGACGTAAACAAACTTGTTTGTTTAACTTGTGGTTGAAACTTTTTGGTTTAATTTTTTGCCATCTTTGAAACTAACATTTGTGAATTTGTTTGATAATATTAGGACTATATGCGAACTTAGGATACAAATTCAAAAGAGTAGTGACGGTTTTTCAAATTATATTCACCCTTTCATAAATCAAGTACTTTTACATATATATTATATTTAAAAAACTTTAAATAATGTTAATTACATAGTAAGAAATCAAAAATTATATTATTATTTATACAATTACATGATTATATATGAAGACGAAGGTAGTATGAAAACTGTGTGCTGATAATTCAGTAATTTAATATTATTATTAATAATAATAATTCAAGGAGAAGCATTTATAAACTAGGGTATTATATACATATGTATAGTGCATAATACCCTAGTCTTTTCTGCAGTTTTTCTGCAGCAGCAACTGGTAACTTAACATACAGATTCATATAATAATTATAACAATTTATAGATGAAATAGTTTCAACAGAGTTGTTAATTACATCTACCGAATTCTGAAGATTTAAAGGATCGATTAACATATTTCTTGCACTAAACTTGATTTTGAAAAAGACTTCCTGGATGGCGTTCAGCATTGGAGAATATGGTGATAGAAAAACTAATGTGTTTTGTCTGACTAAGAAGATCACACACTTCCTGCGTCTTATGGATACTCGTGTCGTCCAAAATTAACCAAACTTCGTGAAAATGATCGTTTTCCAGTTTTTATACATACTAACTTCATCTTCATATGTAATTAAATAATTGTATAAATTATAATAACATTTTTTATGTCTTACTACGTAATTAACATTATTTGATGTTTCTTATATATAATATATGTGTAAAAGTATTTGAGTTGCAAAAGGATGAATTTATTTCGAAAAACCGGTATTGTGATTTAAAGAGTCAGCTGACCTATTCGTTTCTGCTCTGGCTCGTCTATCAGCGACAGGCACGAACTTGCTCGCTTGACGACTTGCTGTGGCGTCAACAAAACGACACGTAAAATCGGCGTGGCATTTAACGAGTTAACGAATCCTCAATAAAAGAAGAACTCGGTTGCAAAGTAAGTCTGCTTGATTGTTCCTCGACCGTTTTTCCAAAGCGTTGCTAAATTAATACCTGACTTTTATCAATGTTGCACGTGTGTTTAGAAAATGCTTGTAAGGGCCCTATAGCCGTCAAACTGGTGAAAACAGTTTGAAAGTGTTGTAAAAACCACCGGATAAAAAATGAGTGATTAAGACTACCTGCGTGAATTATATTGGTCACTGAGTAATATAATCCTCACGCTTTTCCTAATAATTTATATTTTAATCTTCTCTCTGGTTTCGTAGAGTAGCATTTCAGGCGTTAAAACCATGTATGTGAGGAAGGCTGAGCCACTCGGCGTGGCTTCAATAATTAATGGTAAAAATATTAAGAATACTATGGAAAAATTAAAATATATGTATAATGCGGTGAATAAGTCATATCTTAAAGAAGAGGCGTGGAAAAATTAGACACTGGGGTAATTTATATCGGGACTCGAACCCGCGACCTTTCGTTTGTCGAACGACTGCTCTGCCTCTGAGCTCCTGGTCTATTTACCCTTGAGTCCTGGTCTAGTTACTTCAGTGTATAATTTGCTCCACGCCTCTTATTTAAGATATGGCTTATTCACCACCTTATACCTACGTGTATTTTTATTTTTCGATTGTATTCTTAACATTTTTAACTTTAATTATTGAAGCCACGCTGAGTGGCTTCCTCACGCACAATGTCGTTTCGACGACTGAATTTCTACTCCACAAAACCAGAGGGAGAATTCAAATGTGAATTATTGGGAAAAGCATGAGGATTAAATTGCTCGTGAGTGATCAATATAATTCATGCACGTTGTCTTCGTGTGTGTCAAGAGCAATAATGTTTAGGAGTGCTTATGTATACATTGAAAAATTAGTCACGTTGGATGCACATGTGTAATAGGTGCGCAACTTTGCTTCCGCCGGAACGCCGAAATTCGAGGCTTTATTGTAAAAAAACTGGTGATACATTTATGATTCAAGGCATCGTCCATCGTTGGCCACTACTTTCTCCTATCTTTCGCCAAGCTCACGAATTCCGCGTTAAAAGAAAAAACACTACTTACGGCTAAAGTCAATAATAGAAAAATGGTGGAAGTAAAGTTGTACACGTAATACATAATATAAATTTTTATGTGATAAAATGATCATTTTGCAGTTTGTAAATAATTAAATTTTCTTATATGCGGTCGAATTAGTACCGTTCCGAATATTAATACAATAATCAGACGAATTTAGATTTCGCCTATCTAATAACACGAAACGAATCAGTATACTAGTTTTTCTGCAATTTAATTTTTAAATTCCAAAAAATGTTAAGAAAACGCGATCAGGTGATTCCATCCGTAGAATTCTTGTTGATTTCAGTATTTTTTAAGGAGTCCATCGAAAAGAAGAGAGAGGGAGGACGGCACTCACCATGGAAGCGAGGATGTTCTCCTTGTTGTATTCGAACACCGGTTTCAGGAACTTCCCCTCGTCTAAGTGAACCAGAAACTGCAACAGCTTCTTCTTCGCCCCGTTTTCATAGACATCAGCGTGAATCTCGGCCAACTGACCGAGCACCACTCGTCCATTTGTCGCAAATTTGTGATTCGGATTTTCTGAATCAACAAAAGAACAATTCTTAAATTTCCCTGTTATTAACTCTATTTATTTATTTATTTATTTATTTTTGTATTCATTTTTAGCACCGACGGCTAAGATCATTTGGCCTAGGACCTATTGTTTAAGATGTGTTCCAAACGATCAGAGCTACACTATACATATCACATAGAAAAATCATCGGTGATGGGCGGGATTCGAACCCTGGTCTTCTGCGTGGAAGTCCGAGCCGCTATCCAGTACATAACCGTTGCTCTGCTATTTATTTATTATCCCTTTTTTAAAATATTATATATATATATAAATAAACTTGATTTACAAAAGAATAAATTTATCTTCAAAAACCTGTTTAGATCCACAAAGTTATCTACATGGTACATGCATCATGAGGTTCCAGCTCGTTTTGTTCGTAATATGAGAGAGTACAAAAGTGGATTATACGTAGTGGACCAATTGCATGGCCCCGATTTTGACCTTTAGATTTATTTTGATGACGATATTTGGAAAGCATATTGCATTTTTTGTCGATAAAGGACTTAGAAGAATTGCGTAATCGCATCCACCATGAGTGATAAAAATAAATGCGGCAGGCACGTGGAATTTTTAAGAAAGTTGATGATACTGTAGGTACAAAATATCATCAAATATCACCAATTTTGATCCTTTTGATTTATTTTGACGACGATATTTGAAAAGCGCATTGCATTTTTTGTCGATAAAATATTTAGAAGAAATGCGTAATCACATCCACAGTGATTGATAAAAATAAATACGACAGGCATGTCGAGTTTGTGCGAGAGTTCATGGTACTGTAAGTACAAGGTATCAGGAGTACATAGAACTAGGACATATGGAATATCTTCTATAGAAAAGGGTTTCCATGTCAGAAATGGTTGACCTTTCGATTCATGTTTACTAATCTTAGCTACTACTTATCATCATTACACTCTGTTCTATGTAACATAAGGGTAAGTTCCATTTGCAAAAGGGTGAATTTAATTCGAAAAACCTGTATTAACAAATCGTCAGTCATGACGAGCACAGCCGTGAATTTAATTTGAAAAACTTAAATAAATAATAACACACATCCTTACACTTATCATATATCAATACACCCCTGATCTTATGAAGTTAAAGTTCCATCGATGAGACTAACATTTGCGCGTGGGATATAATTTTCACTCGAATAATTAACACGTTGAACGCCATGACACCCAAACATGAGTGTCGGCGAGTTTGCACGGAGTGTAAGCAACGCGATATGATGAGCAACTTTGCGGTCGACAGGTTTTTCGGATGGAAGTACCAGCTAGTCGGGTTAAATTTAGCTTCGAAATTTAATTATAAATTAAAAATAAATAAAATAAATTAAAAAATTAATAAATCTAGCTCGAGCAAGAAGCAAGGAGCCAACATGCATTAAATTTAGCTTATTGAAGTAATTTTTGCTTAATCGATTTAAGGCAGATATATGGATATTTAAAAATACAGAATATGTGGAAGCTGGTGTATAGTGTTTAATAGTACTTGAACTACATAAAAAAGGGAAGCTTTATCTTTTGTAATTTTTCAACGTGTGGTATTTCTCAAAACAATCACCGATATGAATCCCTGGCTTCCGAGTACAAGTATCACAATGTGTGCACGTTTCTCGTCTTTTCTCTAACATTTTCCTGCAGGGACATACTGCACAGTCTTTTTTGGAACCTGAACGAATTATATGAATTTCATTATTTAGCCTATTTTTTTTATTTCCGCCATCATTTTAGTGACATTTAGCAACGAAGTAGAATATAAATATCAGAAAATTTAGAGAAGTATTGGCTATGAAATTATTAGCCAATTTATTAGACCGATAATATAATTCAATTCTTTGTTCAACATAGTTAGCATAATATTGCTATTCGAAAAAGTGCTTCTGGACGAGTACCAAACATGCTTGCAAATTATGCAACAGGAATAAAAGACTTTATACGGCACGATCAATGGCACAAGGAAATGTAAAGAAGAGAATAACGTATTGTCCAGGATATCCCGACCAACCCCAACTTTGTGTAGAATGTTTCAAATCATTGCAAATAATTTCAATACTAAACTATTTTTCTACATTACTTTTATAACAGTTTGAGTCTTATTATATCCTATGAAATATCTTTCCGCACACCTACTAACTTATGTTGTAACTACTCAAATAAGCATCACCAGAAGTTTTATTACTCTATAGAAACGAATACCTGCTCAGGCAAACATGAATTGGAACACGGAAAATCTTCAGCTGAAGGTAGCCAGTAATCATATCGTGCTGCTTACACTCCGAGTCTCCTTCGGGATAGCAGTAGGATAGCGGTAGGCTAGTGATCTCTTAGAAATCCGCAGAAACGCGGGACTGACAATCAACGTGTTAAAAAAGGTTCTAGGTATAGATGAAGTATCTAGATTATAATCTCACCCTTCGAGTATTGCACGTAGTAGAAAGAATTCAGGTCCCTGGCCTCGAAATCCATGACCAGCGGTTGGTTCCCTAAGATCTGTACCTCCGTAGTCATCTTCTGCAGCTCCTTCGAAAATACCATGTCCGTCGTGGCTCTCAACAGGTCCTTGTTCGGCCCTGCGATCAGCAGCAACGCTTGCTTCGCGTTAAGTGAGAACAAGAAGCCGACCGTCTTTGGTTTCTGGTGTTGGTCCGTGTAGGAGAACATGGACCCGATTCCGATTTCGTTGGAGGAGAAGGCGACGTGGTCTTTCAACTCGAGCTTCAGCTGTTGGCCACGACTGTTGATCTCAATGACGGAGGTAAAGTTGCCGCCCTGAAGAAGCTCCTGACGTTCCACGCGACCTTGGATCGTGATCTTTTGGGACTTTTTCGCGAAGACATCCACGTCGACGTTGAGATCCAGCAGGTGCTCACCGCCGTAGTGAAGTCTGCCCTTAACGATCATATCCTGAAGAATAGAATCGGTTATTTCTAATGTGTCCAGTATGTAGGTTTTCCAAATTGAATTCAGCCTTTTGGAATTCATGTACTTTTACGTATGTATTATATTTAAAAGAACATCGAATAATGTTAATTGTACAGTAATCAAAACGTCTATGACTTTCTTTGAAAATGATTATACTTCGGAAATTGGAAGAGGATGAACTGGAGGAAGTTGGGTTGATTTTGGACCACGCGAGTATCCAGAAGACGATTGGTCAGACAAGGCACTCTTTAATTATTTTACCACAATATTATCCAATGCTGAACTCTATCGAGTAAGTCTTTTCCGAAATCAAGTCTAGCGCAAGAAATATGCTAGCTGATTCTTTAAATCGACAGAATTATCAAGATGTAATTAACGACTCTGTTGAAATTGTTCGTCTACGGATTGTTATAATTATTATATGAATATGTATGTTAAATTACCAGCTGATGCTGCAAGAGAACTGTTACGGACTAAATTCTCTAATTGTATAAATTATAATAAAATGTTTTATTTCTTACTATATAATTAACATTATTTTACATCTTTTGTCAAATATAATATATGATGAATTTGATTTGCAAAAGCGAGATTTCATTTGCGTAAGAGCGAATTTAATTTGAAAAACCTGTAATCGGTTTTTTTTTAAGCGGTTCGATTGTCATTTAAGTTGTCGAAGATCTTGTATCGAAGATTGTATTTAACTCAGGCTGGTGTTTGGAGATATGAGTACATTTGTATCTATTTAAAATATGTATATCGAGGTTTCACGACGACTTGTGTTTGCCTGAAAGACGTATATCAAGCTCCAGATACCTTAATAAAAGTTTCTTCAACAAATATCTGAACTTTAGTTTCTAATTCTCTCTGCTTTTATTAGTTCTATTAATATTCATAATACTATTAATACCAAAGACGGTAACGAAATTTGATTATTCAAGTAGCTTGTATACTCATCATTTCACGACATAATATTTTTATTACATAGCACGAAGCTAATTCCACAAAATTCATAAAAGGAAAATGTGAATCACCTTAAGGAAGAATTATTCTACGACACGATTGCATCAAGCTAAAATTGTTCTACTGGTGCAATAGCAAGATTTCGTAATATTAGCACAAAAATGTAATGCTGTATTGCAAATAAATACACGCGGAATTATTAATTTGTTCCTGGATCCTCGAAGGGGAGCAAGGAGTTGGAAGTTGGAGTTGGAAGTTGGAATACGGGCGTTGAGGTGTCAGGCGGCTGAGACCAATTGCTCCAAATTTATAGACTCTATGATCGACACGCGCGCTATTTACAAACTGCGCAGTAATGTATAATTATGGTTCTTACGATACAGATCGACATATATCATTGTATTATTAATAGAAACGTGCAAATACGACATTATAGAACCTAATATAACTTATGACTAATCCAGGAAGGCGGGAAAAGAACGAAATATCTATTAAAATTGAAAAAATGCCCTTCAAGAAGAAACGTTTGCATCAGAATTATTACAGATAATGATTTCGTAACATTTATCGATTAAATCAAGTAATTGTGCTTATTAAATCAAGTAATTGTGCGAGGACTGATTATTAATTGTTACTTTTCAGAGCTATAATGCACTTTTTCAGTGTTGTCAAATGGTTCTTTTCAAGGTTATGGCACGGTTCTTGATTGAACTACATCTTATTTTACATTGAAACAATTAGTCAATTAATTAATATTACGAAATAATTATCTGTAATAATTCTGATGCAAAAGTTTCTTCATCTTTTAAAATTGAAAAAATGTTTTTTAAGAAGTAGCTTTTGCATCAGATATGTTATGTATAACGATTTCGTAACATTAATCGATTGAAAGGATTAAATTAAGTAGTCGCGTGAGGACTGATTATTAATCGCTTCTTTTCAGAGCTATAATGCACATTTTCAGAGCTGTGGAATAGTTCACTACTGGTTTACTATGGTAAAATTTTCGAACCACGGTTTTTCACAGAACCACAATTGATTTTACATTGAAACGATCAATCGAGCAATTAATGCTACAAAATCGTTATACTTAGTAAGTCTAATGCAAACATTTCTTCTTAGAGGACATTTCTTTACATTTAAAAAATAATTCGTTCCTTTCCCGCTTTCTTGGACTAGCAACAAGTTATATCAGATTCTATTAACTTGTGTTTACACGTTTCTATAAATAATACAATGAAGTATGCCAATACGAGTATCATAACAACCATAATTATACATTTCTGTGCAGTTTATAAATAGTGCGTGCGTCGATCATAGAGTCTATAAATCTGGACCAATTAGCCCCAGCCACTTAACACCATTCGTATTCCAACTTCTCCTTGCTCCCCTTCAAAGCTCAAGACACAAATTAATCATTCTGCATGTACACATTGAACACCTCCGTGTACGAATATGGCGTACCTAAATACGTCCAGGTTAGTAATCGTAGTAATGGTCAGTAATTCGAGTGTTAAAACAAGAAAATATCACCTTAGGTTGCGATGGATAAACCAGCTTGGCTTCACCGCTGAGAGAAAGGCTGTTCTTGGCTGCGTTGAAGTCACCGCTGGCCATCAGACTGGTCTTGTCCGAGGGCTTATTTTTCCTATCGAGATAAAAGGATATGTCCATCTTGTAGGCTCCCGTCTGCCTCGTTTTTGGAAGGTCGAAGGTACCGATCAGGGCAACCTCTCGGCTGGGCAGACTCAGTACAATACCTTAAACCCGATAAATGATTGCTAACCGTTCCGAGTTTTAATTCAGTTTAATTTAATTTTAATAACACATGATAATAGTCACGGTGAACACATCCGTACAGTTATACCAATAACCCCTCTGATCTCCTGAAGTTAAAGTTCTGACGACAGGACCGACATTCGCGCGTGGGAAATCATTTTAGCCACGGTTGTGTGGGTCAAATAATTAAAGGGGGTAGTAAATAAATAGAATTAACATTAGTGAAATTTAAGAATTCAGATGGAGAAGAACCGTGTATAAGAAAAAGACGTAAAAAAAATCGGGCTATTGGATAATAGCCCGATAATAAAATAATTATTGTGTAATTAATATTATTTATTATTTATAAAAATATAATATATATATATAAAGTATACTATATAATATTAAAAGTATTCGATTTGCAAAGGGTGAATTTAATTTGATAAAGCTATAGAAGCTATCGAGCAAGTGAGATTAAGAATAAGACACTGATACGATTTTCCGAATTTTACTCTTTTGAAATTCTATATCAAGTACAAGTACTCAAAATCATACAATACTTTATCAATAATTTACAATTATTGCGGATGTAAACGAAATAAATTTCAGTTTCCTTTTATTCGTCTCGAGTTATTAGAAGAAATTCTTTGAGATATTCTACCGATTATTCGGCATATACTTTCAATATGTTATTGACGATTGTATGTTTATTGACGATAAAAGTTTAGTGTCGTAAAACATAAAACAAAAACAAGGACAAAAAGTTAAGGGTCGAAAGGTTCAATGAGATTTCCAAGATGTTCACGAATATTTCCTATCTTTCAAAAACATATCCTTAACTTCACAGGATATTCCTTCAACTTTAGAAAATTTTAAAAACTTTTTTGGAAAAATTTGTTTTTAAGTCATTAAATAGCGACTTTCTTTGCTTTTGTGTAAATTGAGTAAATTTATCAGGAATAAGGAAAATTTAATTTAACAGGAACCGAATGGAGCCTCTTTGGTCACATTTCAGTCCATAAGAATTTTGAAACGATCAGTCTGCCATTAAGATTTTACAATAATTTCTCTGATCAGACTTTTATAAGAATGCACGAGATTTCCAAAATTTCCGTCAATTTTCACGAATATTTTAACACTCGTTCCTTTCGAGCACATATCTCTTATATTCAGTAGATATGTTCTCATATTATTCGAAATTATGGATTATAGATTCCCGTTTGTTTGGAAAATGCATTACTATAGTTATTTTTCAAGAATTTTCTCCGAAACCTCACAAAATGTTAATGTCTTTCACACGTTCCCTTCCAGGCCAATTTTACACAACTTGTCGTTCAGGCCATTCGATGTTTTGACTGAAGACTGATATATTATCGCACAATATTTCATTACTTCATCAATTCATAAGTAATTAGCTTGTTTAAAGTAGTTATCACATTGTTACCACTTTCAGTACACGTGGCGCTACAATTAGTTCGATTGTAAAAGTTAGTCAGTACCAAACATTTTGATTAGTAAAAAGAACCTTCGGTTTTCGAATTTGTTAATTAAAGAACGAGAAAAATTAGACATTCAACAAAAAAGGGAACAGATAAATATACGAGGATAACATTTTTTGATTTTCATTTGTTTCTGTTGGAAAACAAACTTCAACTATTACGCGTAATTATTAATTATCATATATGTAACAATTAAACAAGTTTATGTACATTGTTCTATACTGAATTTTTATAAAGCCTCATACTTTTAGTCAAAATATATTTTACACAATTAAATTTGTTATGAAATATATGTTTGTGGCCTGAGGATTGAGCTTAACGTGTATCATAAATGGTACACGTGGCACGAAACGTGTTAATCGACAAGGCCTTCTGACGAAATAAACAGCGTTTTAGTTGGAAATCAAATTTCGTCTTTGAATAAAATAATAATTTGGCCTTTCGATAAAATAAGAAATTGGCGAGAAAAATCCATAGAGAAAAAAACTGTTTCAAAATATAAAGAAGGAACGAGTTTTCAATAGATTCTTACCCGATTCCTTGGGATGCATGTAAAGTTGATATGTGTATTCAGATTTATCCTTGGAAGAATGCAAGTACAGATTAGCAGCATGATCAAAGTGGACGTCCTTCAACTCTGTATTGGTTTTCAGACCAAACTCCACAGGGACGTTGAATTTCTTCAGGTCCAGCTCCAAGGTCAGTCGGTGCTTCAGCTGAGTTTTGTCTGAAACAAATCGTTATATTTATTCGTGTCTTTCTTCATCAAGTAAAACATAATGAAAAGAATCGTGTAAACGTAAATAAAACGTGTTAGGAACATTCTGTAGTTGTAAATAAAACTTTTTAAAACATTTCATAACCGTTAATCACAAAATGAAAACTATGTAAATGTCAACAGAACTTGCTGAGAAAATCGGGAATTAAAAAATAAACTGTACAGCCGCTAGCAAATTTTGCTGGAAAAAATCTTGTGAATGCGACTAAGGTAAAAGCACCAGTGGTTAACACTGCATCAGTATTCGACACTTTTTCAAGCAAATTAAATAAATAAGGCAACCACAAGCTGGAATATATCAAACCTTATTAGTCTATATAGTGTCCGCCATTGAAAACTGTCATAGCGACCGGTTAATCTAACCCGTGCAGGACTCCCACGTTTTTTGCGTATTTTCTTATATGAATAGTTAAGAACTAGCCCAAAATGTAAGTATTGCAAGTTTGTATTATTTACATTACCAAGGCTGGTTCATTAATTGTCTTTTCTTCCTATGTCAACTACTGAAACAAAAGGACGTCAACTACTAAATTTTTGATTTTCGTCAGGTGCCAACTTTTAATTGTTTTAATTGATATTGAATTAAATTTTACTTAAAAAAAAACCTTTTATAACCGCCCTCAGAAACGAATACTTGTAATATAATATAAGAATAGTTTGTGCAGCGAGTACTAATTATACATTTTACATAAAGTGAACTTAGCCTGAGCTATGTGAACAAATAGGCTAAAAATTCCTTAAAATGTCAACTATTGGTACCTTTACCTTAAAGCATGTAAATACGTTGACTGCCAGCCCCGCGTTTTGGCGGGTTTCTGAGCAACCGCCATCCTACCGCTATACTAAACGAGACTCGGAGTGTAAGCAGCACTCCGCAGCATTCTAATTAATTTTTACCTGAGCAGATATTCGATATTCTATAGAGTAATAAAATAAAATAATGAAATGAAATGAAAAATAAATGAAATAAAACCTGTTCTGCCCTCAGCTAAATTCGTTCCATTCACTAAATTGAATAGTATTTTCTTCGATAACAACAGACGGTTTTTTCCTCGATAATAAATTCTTCTATAATATTATCAATTTTCTACATTATACTCAATATCACTGGATTTATCAGTATCCGAACCAGGACCTGACGATGTAATTATATTTATTTTTCTCTTTCCGAAAAATCTCAGCTGTTCCTCGTCGCTACCTGAATTTTTATATCTTTTTTTTTAATTCATATAATTCAATATTTCATCATACAGAATTTTTATATTCATATAATTCAATAAGAAATAACTCTTTCATTTTTCTTTTCGACAGTCCAGAAAATGAGAGCAATAAATTTAACACGAAAAAAATTGTAACCATTCGTCACTACAGAAGAAATATTTGAAAAGGGAGAAATAATTTCGGAATTTTACACTCTTGCTTAGATGCTGCATTCATGAAGAAAGATTTTTAACCGAAAGCATGTCCCGAAACATTTCGTTCTAAACGTGCTTATCTTCTACTATGGAACAATAGGCTAGAAAAAACAGTAAGACCAGTACCATTCTCCAATACCGATGGAAATCTCTATACATTTCACTCTAATCTAAAAATCATTTTCAACGCCGTTGGTACTGCATTAAGTAAAAAATACCTGCTCAGGTAAAAATGAATTAAAACGCAAAAAAAAAACACCAACTGAGGGTAGTCAAGAATCATATCGCGCTGCTTATACTCCAAGGCGTTCAAGCCAAGAGCGATAGTTTGAGAGCATCCGCGGAAGCACAGTGTCCTGGCGTTGAACGTGTTAAACAAACATCGCGTAACCGTGTAAAAATAAGGCTTAGACATGTAACTTACGATCCGTGTCGAGGCCGTACTGCAGTTTGAAATGTGCACAGTCCTTATTCTGCTCGCAGTAGCTGTTAAATATATGCGTCTCCTTGCTGGTGAACTTGAACTCGCCGACAACTGCAGAGGGCCCGAAATTGGCGTTCAAGAGCATCGCAATGCCGACCTCGCCGTCAGTTTCGTGGGTTAATTGCTGCTTGGTATATTTAAACGAGGAACTCCTTACATTCTCGCCAATCCTTAAACTACCGTTGCCTTCGACCACGGTCTTACCCTCCTCCTCGCGCCTCTTGTAGCTCGTGCTGAAGAGAACGTGTAATCTTAATCATGGTCATCGAGGATATCTGCCCTAGGCCGGTTCTTCTTCCTCTCGTTTCGACCAAAGCAATTTGTCAGAGATGGACAGGAGTTACGGGTTTTTCAAATTAAATTCATCCTTTTGCAAATCAAGAAGCGAGATTCCTTCGAACGCGGTAGACG
>JBCFXI010002858.1:0-15392 GCA_038496175.1 Ampulex compressa
CCATTTCTTGAGATAACACGCTCATCAAACTTGTTCTTCAATAAATCGATTGTAACGTGTGCTGTGTGGCTTGTGGCGCCGTCCTGTTGAAACCACATGCTGTCCAAGTCCATATATTCCAATTCGGGCCAAAAATAATTGATAATCATGGCGCGATAATCATTGGCGATGCCCAACCCAATGGGATTCCAATCCCCAATTCCCTTCATCCAATGGATTTTGGTCGATGTATAGTGCAGGCGTACGGCTTCTAGTTACTATCGACTCCCACTCAAAAACAACGCGATCATGTTTTGAAAACACTTTGCGTCACCTGTTGCCTGGCTGATTCTGTTCGTTCCTTGTCAGGGTTTTGTGTGAAGGTGAGGGAGATTTACTGCGTGGACGTTCGAAATATGGCGAATATCGACCTCTCCGCCGATCACGACTGCTAGTCATCACGGGGTATGCATGATTTTTAATCGGGCCTTCAGGATTTTGAGACAAGACGTCAGCGTTCACATTCGTTGTACTCGCTTTATATATGATTTCATATTCGTATTCGGCTAGCTTCAACCTCTATCTAACAGGACGCGATGTAGAGTAAACAGTGACAACGGCGAAGAGTCTGTCATATAAATATGGGCGGAAGTGCTGTACTACATACACAATTCCTAAAGATTCCCTTTCGATTCTAGAATAATTTTGTTCGGAGTCGTTTAATGTTCGAGAAGCATAAGCAGTCGGAAGATCTTTGCCTATCGGGTTTTGACTTAAAATCGATTTTATGGCGTATTCTGAGGCGTCAGTTGTGACCAGGAAAGGTTTACTCAATTGTTCAGTAAGTTTTTTCGGTAAATTTGTAAGTGGTTTGGCTATTTTTGAGAAATTTTAGATAAAACGCGACTCTAAGAAATTGTTGAATATTTTTTGGTTTCTTAGGTATTGGAAAATCTTTTACCACTACTGGTTTGTTTGGATTTGGCTGTACCCCATTAGCCCCGATTATGTGTCGTAAATATGTTACTTGCTTTTTTATAAATTCACATTTGTCCAGTTGTAGTATGAGATTGGCGTTCTGTAATCGCTGAATTAATTTTCGGAATTCAATTTCGTGTTCCTGTAAGAAGCTGGCATATAATACTGTCGTCCAGGTAGACAATGTCACAAATTATAGTTTTTACCGATTTTTATATCAATCTGAGGTAAAAGCAAATTGACTAATGTCAACGAAATCTTCTTTCACAACAAAGACTTTTATTAATTTCTTTAACTCAAAATGAAAGGTTCGAATTTGAATTCCTGTCTACCCCGAAGTTTTCGTTTAATGTGTGTACTCTTCAAACTCGCTCAATCTTTCCGGTTTTTCTAATACGCAAACAAATGTGCCTCAATTTATCCGAAAATGATTTTAGACCTGGATGAATCGGAGATTTCGTCGATCTTTTAAATACGCAGACGAGTGCGCCTTGAGTCCTCCGAGAAATTCAGATTGGAATAAGAAATAATATCTGTTAATAATTTCAGATATTTCTAACCTTTCGACACGCAGACGAGTGCACCTCAGATCCTTCAGAAATATCTTACGATCGTATGACCCGATGGAGAAAAACTCGATGAAGAATATTTACATAAAATGATCGAATCTTACTGGTTAAAGCTTTCAGATCAGGGAGATCGAGAGTAACTGCATTGCTATGCACGAGAAAATGCACTACATAGTAGGATTGTAATAATGAGGATTGTCCCCAAAAGAAATGCGCATTTTGCGGGAGAAATATATTTATCGATCGTACCAGTACAAATGCTTAAAATTCTTCAGAATACTCTCCCCCAGTATCGATACACTTACGGGAATACCTCTTAGGAACTTGTAACTCGACGGGAATATCTCTTAGGAACGTTGTAACGCGCATTTGGATGTTTTCCACGGATTCTCTCTCTTCAGTGGAAGAAACAAAAAAAAGTCGCACGGAGCCAAGTCGGGACTGTAAGGGACCATCTTGCTCCAGGTCAGGAAATTAGTAACGATGAAGGCTGTGTGGCTGGGGGCATTGTCATGGTGAAGCTCTGACCTTTCATGTCAGCCCTCACGCGTGCGACGCGGCGTTTCAATCTCTGAAGTATCTGTAGGTAAAAGGTTGAGTTGACAATTTCTCCCTGCGGTACAAACTCGAAATGGACGATTCCTCGGACGTCAAAAAAAGCAATCAGCATCGTTTTGATGCGAGCCTTGCTCATTCGCGCTTTCTTGAGGCGAGGGGATGATTTTGAAATGTGACATTGAAATGCAATTGTCCTTGGCTTCTCGAAGCATCTAGAATGTTTCGGTCCCATTCTTTCCAAGCCGTACACAAAACTTGATTGCGTATCACTGTTCAAACAAACGCTCCATCACGCCATGTTACAAAAGCGAAAAACACACTTCACGCGAAGACATGTCTTTCCTCTCCGATTGCTCGGAGCAAACTGGTAATCGGTTGCATTAGAAGGGCAGACTCTTCACCACATTTCCCGACCCGTTTTACCCCGCTGTGATGGATAGTCGCGTCACGATAAAATCCTGCGCATTACTTTCATAATGGACCATATATATACAGTAGATTTTACCCTTTTTCAAAGAAAATTCTGTTCACGTTCACTTATGGTGGTACATGATCCTGCACATGTCCTTATCGTACTTGTGCTTTATTTCTGCTTATTAGGGTTCCTAAAGGTTCTGGAATTTTTTCCCCTTTTGTTATAATAGAAATAATATTGGGGCCACCAACGTACAGATATTAAATTTCACTAAATTCTAGCTTTGTTTTATTGCTTGATTTCTGTCTCCCTTTTGGCGCGGGAATGCCGCTCGCCACAACGAATATTTTGTGTCCTTGAATTCCCGTTATAACTCGATCCATTAATCGTTGAAAAGTCGAAGGCGCGCTTTTTGGACTAAAGAGCATCCGGATAAATTTATAATGACTGTAAAGAGTCGAATAGGCCGTCTTGTGTGCGTCGTTCGAGTTCACTTTTATTTGGCGGAAACCTGAACCTAAATCAAAAACCGAAAAATATTTTGCTCCTCCAAGCTGATTCAATATTTTTGATATTTTAGGTAGAGAATATGCATCTCGTAACTTTTTTTATGCAATCCTTTTAGTGCCGGAGGCCGATATATCGGCTTTTACTGCACTGGCGAGAATTGTCAAAGCTGATATTAGGTAGGACCATAATGTGTGAGGCCTTGCGTTGTCCTGATGGAACAAGATTTTGCTTCTGTTGATCGATGCAGGCCGCTTTTTAGCCAATGCTTGTTTCAAGCGATCCAGTTGCTGACAGTACAGTACCGAATTGAGCGTTTGGCCATACTCGAGGAGCTCATGGTGGATGATTCCCCGATAATCCCACCAAACACACAGTAAAACCTTCCTGGCCGTTAATCCTGGCTTGGCCACCGTTTGGGCTGCTTCGCCAAGCTTCGACCACGACTTTTTGCGCTTAACATTGTCGTACATGACCCATTTCTCATCGCCAGTTACCATACGCTTCAGAAAAGGGTCGATTTTGTTCCGATTCAACAGCGATTCGCAGATGGAAATTCGGTCCATAATGTTTTTTCGCCATAACTCATGTGGCACCCAAATATCCAACCTTTTTGTAAATCCAGCCGCCTTCAAATGTCTTTTGATCATTGTGGGTGGTACATTCAATTCTTCTGACATCGTTTTGACCGAGATATGGCGATCTTCCGCGATTTTTTCAAGAATTCCGTCGACATTTGTAATGAGTAGTCTTCCTCCGTGGTAATGGTCGTCGGTGTCGAAATTTCCTGCTTTAAATCGTGTAAACCATTCTTCCACCGTACAAAGTGATACAGTTCCATCTTCCATAACATCATTGATCTCTTTGTGCGTTTGTGCAGCCTTTTTGCGTTGAACGAAAAAAAATTTCAAAATTCCACGAATATCTCGGTTCTTTGCTTCCATTTTTGAACGGCTATATTTCGAGAACTATTCAACCAAACTAAACAAACTGAGCGTCGTGTTTTGACTAGTGACATAATCTTTCAAACACAACATAATATTGCTCGATATGACATCACATACATCTTCTACAGCTATCGAAACGACATCTTTCAAAAAACCGGAAAGGTATTATGGTCCTACCTATTATATTGTCACGGACTATCCGTGACTGCTGTTACCAAATTTATGTCGCGGACTATCCGCGACTGTCGAAGTTAAGTCGCGGTTTCGCGTCTTCCCGATTTATTTATCTAGATTTTAAGATAAAGATAATTACGGTTTCGGGTCAAGCGTGTCCACACGACACTCCCCTGGAATGAGGCAAATTTACTAACAATATAGGGAAAATTTTGGATCTTGTGGAAGGATAACTTAGATTGTTTGGTCTCTCTATCTCCCTTTTCATAGGCGTAGGGACGGTGCACGTAACAATATACCGGCATTTTTGTGGACAATGTTGACTACTATTATGATCTTACTACAGAGTACATTTTCTCGTGTGTAGTAACGCGGTTACTCTCGATCTCCTGCGATTAAGTTTTAACCAGTAAGATTCGATCATTTCGTATAAATATCCTTAATCGAGTTTTTCTCCATTGAGTAGTGGGCATCACGATATTCGTAAACTACCTGAGGGGCACTCGACTGCGTATCGGAAAGGGTGCAAATATCTGGAATCAACCAAAATTTAATTTCTTTCGCAATCGGAAGGTTCCGATTCGCCCTGACCTAAAGTCACCTCCGGAAGGAGTGAGGCGCAGTCGACTGCATATCGATACAACCGGAGACACCAAGAGTCAGTTTGAGGAGAAGTAAATTCAAGCGTAAATCTCGCGGTGGACAGCGGATAAACGTTAAAAGATTTTATTTTGAATTAGAATCGTCAGTAAAGACCTTTATAGCGAATGAAAGCTTCACTGGGTGAAAGCAACACTTCATTGTGAATTGACCTCAAATTCTTACATCCGCACCTGAACCGTATATTGAACAGCCACATGATCACAACGATTTCGTAAAAGAATTCGCTTAATCCCTCCAGAAACTTGCTCAGAGATTTTTAATTATTAGCCTCATCTCAACAGAGTGTCGCGTAAACACGTTTGACGCAAAAACCGAGATTCTTTTTAGTACCAAATGAAATAAACCTAATAACCACGAAAAATCGTGACTGGACACACTTCAGACATAATGCTGATGAAAACATTCCGACTCAAATTCATAAAAAGCTTGATTTTACCTGTCACGGGTGTGACATTTATATATAATAAGTATATGAAAATACGCCTCTACTCAAATGCAACGTTGTGACAAAATTTCAAAGCAATCGGTGAATTTACAATAAAAATTAAACAGATATTTACATTTTTATTTATATAGATATATAAAATGTCTAGAATCAATTAAGAAGTCCCCATCGACGAAGAACTTATGACGACGATGATGACGATGACGATGAAGTGGACAACAGGATACCATGCCAACGTGATGTGCGAGGAAGGATGAGTAAAGGAAAGGACAAGGACATTTGGTACCGCATGAAAATGCTTCTACAGCCAACATCGGATTGGGGCCCAGCTACTCGAAATACTTTGACGCCATCCAGAACGCTCACTCATACGCCATCTCTAGGTAGTTGCATTTGATCATTTATTTCCATAAAATTCTTATATTATTATTTTATTTATTATAATAAATTAACATATATTAAATTTTACCTTTACCTATTCTCTCGAAACAAGATATTTAATTTTTAACACAATTTGCGTGTTAAAGAAATTGGCGTTCTATCGTTTTTTTGTTGTTTTGAAAAATTATGACATATTTGTTGTTGAAGTTCGATAAACTTCAATGAAGAAACTTACGCTTGTCGAACGTATTCAGCAATAACAAATTGAATAAAACACCAAATTGACGGAATCTAGCAAGAAGGTCAAAATAACTTTGTCATATTTCATAATTAGTAGCCCTTTTCAGTACAACTTATTTTATAATTTTTTTTGGTCTTTTATAGAAATGTATATAATCATTGATTCTATCTTAGATTTTGGTTTTGCTTTTTTGCCTCTTATCTATAAAGATTGAGGATCATATACATAGATGTACCGAGATAGGCAATTTTTATGTTTTACGGAATGTAGATAAATGATTTATTTTCGAAGTTTCATATAATATGACAGTAGGAATTATGCGGGTGTTCTTGAAAACATTGAAAAGGGGGGTGAGGTAGAAGCGGCTGGTACCACGCAATAAAGAAGTATACCTCAACCTACTTTACTGACAACTCTATCGATCTATCCCCTCTTTATTTTATCGACACCTGCCGGTCGATCAAACCCTACTCTACCTGACTAACTAGACCTGGCCCATCCACTCGCAGTCAATATGGGCGATTACCCTCTACCGATCCTCTCGTTTCCGTTCGCCGCCTCGCAATATATCTTTCAGTTGTTATTAAAGTTGAAATCTGGTGATGGTCAAAAATCATTGTGGGTTATCGTGAGTAGGTCGAGTAAAGTATCAAATCTTAAATGTACGCATGCGCACTATTAGATGCTTGGCGCCACCGTCCTCCATCTTGCATTATTCAAAATTTTTCAATTATCTGTAAGTAACATATTTTAATGCTTTTTCATTAAAAAAAAATCGAGGTAACAAAAGAACGGTATCTCGCTCATTGTCAATGTTAAAGAAATAGATGCCCAACGTATGGAGACTCCTAATCCCCTTCTTTGTCGAATAATATCCCTTAAATTGTAGTATTACTATTCGCAACTTCGTTAGTAGTTTACAATATGTCGATAAATAAATTTGATGTGTTGATAAAAAACGAGGTGAAGAAAAACTGTCACCTCACTTTTTATCATCGTTCAAGAATTATCTTATGATAATACAGTCATCGAGGATATGGATTGATCTTCCTTTGGACAGGTTAAAATAAAGAATAGAATAACTAAATATTACATTTCGGCCATTGCGTTTGTATTCCTCTTGAGAAAAGATTCATGTATTATCTAAAATAGATTTGAAATCTGCCTATGATGGAAGATTATTTACAGGAATGGTCGCCAATATCTTGTACTCAGGCCTGGTAAAATTTCTGCGAGATGCATTTGAATTAATCAGTGACTACCTTTCGAGGATGCTCCGAAAATACTGTACAATTAAAGTTAACGCGGAATTAATTGGGGAGTATACGAATATCAGCGTGAAGAATGAAATTAAGTCGTTTAGCACAAGGTATTAACCAATGTTGACACAGATACGCTCGAGCAAATAATTAGTATATGGAAATGTATAAACTGTTCGAGCCTTCTAGCTATTTAATGTACTAGACTGTAAATAATTTGTACCGATGAGTAATGGGTCTGTATCTTTCAACACACGGTTTTTGCTGGGTCAATGTGATTGAGCACTTTGACGTAATGTCTATACCAGATGTAAGACAACTATGGATTTTTACTGGTCTTATCGAGCATCCTAATGCTCACACTTGATAATTTTATATTCTCAATCCAGTTTGTTGGAGTTAGAATTTTTCTATCGACAGGGCGACGTTGTGCGTAAAATAGTTAATAATTTTGGCCACTAACGCGTGGCTCAGAAAAATAATTAAGGTTTCTTTAAATTTTAAGAATTGATTGAAATTGCAAACAAGAAATGTAAAATGGTGAATTAAGATATAAATGGAAAAAAACGTGGAAAAAATAAACATTGGGATAAATGGACCGAAAATCGAAGTCAGACCTTTCGTTTGCTGAACGACTGTTCTACCTTTAAGATATCCAGGCCGATCGGTCAAATACTTCTTCGAAGACTTTTAAGTAAAAATTCAAATTTGGCCGCGCTTCTCCCGACTACGCGTGTGCATCGTAATGTATACATTGGCACTTCCAACCTTCTTGCTCGTGACATATTTAAACAATCGTGGATTTATAGTGGTCTTATCGAGCATTGTACACCAGATGATTTGCAAATAAATACTTGAAATAGATCTTGCATATGTTAAAGAACTGCACGACCAACATGTCAGAATTCCATTATGATCATAGCGAAAAATGAGTATCTCTAAGTAGTATAAATTAATCGCGGATATTGAACACAAGGAAAAGTATGTTGTACATTACCGCACATTAAAGCAACACTTATCTCACGGTATCATATTAACATATATACATTGCTGCATAAGTTTCAATCACTCTCCGTGGCTGTGCTCATGCATTGAGCTCAATACGCGTATCCGTACGAGTGCAACCAACGATTTTGAGAAGAATCTGTTCTAACTTATGAATAATGCAATTTTCGGAAAGACCTTGGAAAATGTAGGGAAATGTCTCGACGTAAAGTTAACGTCTAAATGGAATGGATGACACGGAGCGGGGCAATATTTTGTAAAAATCTCGTGAGGATTCAATTCAGAAAATTACAAATGCAATTTGACAAACTAGTGTACATGAGCATGCCCATTTTGGGTATATCAAAAATACGCTTACACGACTTCTATTTTGATTATATGAAGGGGGAGTATGGCGACCAATGTAAATTAATGTACACTGATATTAACAGTCTAATCAACCGTGTGCAATATGAGGGTATGTATGAAAATGTGTGAAATAATTAATTTGTTGTTATTTAATACGAGCTGTTATGTTGCGGATAATTTGTATGGTATGCCTAGCGTTAATAGAGAGCTTTGGCGCATCATGAAGGATAAGAACAATGGTCGAATAATATGTGAATTTGAAGAGTCGCATGCGAAAATTTATATAATGAGGACGGTCCAGCGTAATGGTCACATCATCAAATTGAAAAAGAAAGGTAAAGAAATGAAAAAGAACGTCATTTCGCGCTACATTACATTGAAGAGTTACGTGGATTGTCCACAAAATAATAGTAATAACGCGCAAAAGCAATTTATTTCGGTCACAAAAGTACGACGCCTATATCATTATACAATACAATGAAAAATAAACCGAAATCTGTGTATTCAAAAAAAAAATACCTATTAAACGATTCATACGCTATCCTACTGTGGGGGCATTATATAACATATTAAAATGAAGTCTGTTTACTTCATCACATTTTTTTTTTCTTAATAAAAGCTTGTTGAAAATGCACTGTTTTTATGAATTTAGGAATTAATTCTATTCTTAGCCATTTCACATAGACCTGTTTTTCCCATCCGCGTAAAACCTTCTCAGCAAGGTCAACATTCGGTTCGGAAATTCGCATTAATTCCGGCTCATCTCATAAAATGCGGTATAAATAATGTGAATGCTTATAGATTGTCTGTAGGTACTCAATATCAGCAATATAATTTTTCTCATTGACTCTCAGAGAGATATGTGGTTTTCATTCTCAAACTAATACGTGGGAAAAAATAAGTTTAAGCCTGCTTTTTTTTTTGTTTATTATGTCTAATTGAAGTACAGGTGGTGGTTGGTGAACATTTTTTTTTTCTTTCAATTTGTTACGCAGATACGTGGTACCTTATGTTTTTTCCTTCGTACTAATTCGATTTTGCTAACATTACTCGTTAGCACAATCGTATTCTGCATAACTTTGCTCTCACCCATGAAGGATGCAGGTAGCCTCATGCCCTAAGGTCCGTATTTATATAAGCTTAGTCCCCTGTTCTTGTAGGATACGGGGAGAGTCCGGTTTGCCTAACAATCTCAACCTCCACCCCCGTCCCGCCAGCACCACTCTTTCCTCACCATTTATCCTAGTTTGACACTATTCCTACCACACCGGTCAAATGACCGGTCAGTGATTTCTTTGAAAAATTGTACAACTTTGAGGCGCGGTCACTTCTGAGATTTTTCATGCTTTTCTCGCAGCGTACAGATCGATAAATTAATCTATCGACATTTTTCCTTCGTCCTCTTTTTCTGTAAGGATATATTTAGTACACTTAAATCTGTCTGGAAAATGGCTGGTAGAAATAGTGTTAAATCTCGTCACTCTTATTCTACACTCATTACTCCCTTTTTTCTGCCAAATACCTCCGTAATCCTACTGTTCCAATCGCATTCTATAACTTGTTTCACCTTGAGCTCTTTATTCTTACCCACTTCTCCTACTTCTACAGCTCTCTGTTCCTCCCCTCTATTACTCTCCATCTCCGAATCATTTTTGAAAACGAGTTAAATCGCCCGATGCTTTGTGTTTCAGGTGGAATAGCATTCCAACGTTTAATTTGCATTTTCACTGAGAATCAAATTTTTATTTTTCTCACCATAATTATTCGTCAGCGAATGGTATTCTGCTGCAATTCAACGAGGTCTTTAGTTATAACCAGTAATGTAGTTAATTATCTAAATACTATCACATATATCAAATAGTTATCAAAATACGATCCCAGGTAAACAGGAGCAATTAAATCCATAGAGATTCAGAAAACATTTGATTTGCTAAAGCTTATAAATGTGTACCTATCCTCGTTTAATTGAAATCGATAAAACTTATAATGTACACCTCCCTCCCGTTCAATCGGTGTAAAGAGTTAGGTGAAGAGTTGGTAAAGAGTTTGGCGCACCGCGGTATTTGGGTACGTTCAGCGCCAGTAAGAGCTCAATAGCGTTAGGGTGCGTAAATAATTATGGCGCGCTCCCGGATTTATGGATCACGCGTATATAGCATGTGGCACCAATAGTCGCGGTCATTGACCCACAGATTGGGCAACCGTGAGCCGATTCATGCGTTGGAACAGCATAATGAAAACAGGACCCCTTGCGGAGAGGTCCTCTCCGTTTTGTTTACTCTTCGCTGCGGATCGCCGGTATCAGCGGGTGTGAATTGAGTCCGACGTGTGTCAGACGTGAGGAGATAAAGAGCGTTTTATTCGGAGCTTCGGCACGAGGCCCCTCCGTTTAATTTCGGCGTCTTTATTGTAAAAGTGTTTATGGAAAGGGCGCTCTTTATGCAGAGCCATTGTGCATAAATTTTATATTACGGTTTACCACATGGTGTGTTCCACTCAATCCTAGCAGCAGCTCATTATATTGTAGTGAGTCTTTTTCTTATTTGCGTCGGCTTTGTGCATCGGCCTTACGACCCGAAAAAACTAGCAGCCCCGATAACGAATAAAAGACAATTTTTTTTTTCACGGTCTAGAATAATTAGACGATTTTACTTCTTTTGGATTCAAAAAAAATTGCCTTAAACTGGCCTAAACTAAGCTAGAACCGTGATACCAAATTTATTTTTTATTTTCATTTATTCGAAAATTTTAATAAAACTTTAATAAATTATTAAGCTACACACTATGTACATAAAAATGATAAAATTCCTCACACGCAATATTCGCGTGACTACTAAATTTAGCTCGACCATAACCAGTTGGAGAGATTATGAAAAGTGTGAAAAGTAACTGCTCGTTAAAACCACATTCCTAAATTATCCCGCTCCGTGTCATCCATTCCATTTAGACGTTAACTTTACGTCGAGACATTTCCCTACATTTTCCAAGGTCTTTCCGAAAATTGCATTATTCATAAGTTAGAACAGATTCTTCTCAAAATCGTTGGTTGCACTCGTACGGATACGCGTATTGAGCTCAATGCATGAGCACAGCCACGGAGAGTGATTGAAACTTATGCAGCAATGTATATATGTTAATATGATACCGTGAGATAAGTGTTGCTTTAATGTGCGGTAATGTACAACATACTTTTCCTTGTGTTCAATATCCGCGATTAATTTATACTACTTAGAGATACTCATTTTTCGCTATGATCATAATGGAATTCTGACATGTTGGTCGTGCAGTTCTTTAACATATGCAAGATCTATTTCAAGTATTTATTTGCAAATCATCTGGTGTACAATGCTCGATAAGACCACTATAAATCCACGATTGTTTAAATATGTCACGAGCAAGAAGGTTGGAAGTGCCAATGTATACATTACGATGCACACGCGTAGTCGGGAGAAGCGCGGCCAAATTTGAATTTTTACTTAAAAGTCTTCGAAGAAGTATTTGACCGATCGGCCTGGATATCTTAAAGGTAGAACAGTCGTTCAGCAAACGAAAGGTCTGACTTCGATTTTCGGTCCATTTATCCCAATGTTTATTTTTTCCACGTTTTTTTCCATTTATATCTTAATTCACCATTTTACATTTCTTGTTTGCAATTTCAATCAATTCTTAAAATTTAAAGAAACCTTAATTATTTTTCTGAGCCACGCGTTAGTGGCCAAAATTATTAACTATTTTACGCACAACGTCGCCCTGTCGATAGAAAAATTCTAACTCCAACAAACTGGATTGAGAATATAAAATTATCAAGTGTGAGCATTAGGATGCTCGATAAGACCAGTAAAAATCCATAGTTGTCTTACATCTGGTATAGACATTACGTCAAAGTGCTCAATCACATTGACCCAGCAAGAACCGTGTGTTGAAAGATACAGAGCCATTGCTCATCGGTACAAATTATTTACATTCTAGTACATTAAATAGCTAGAAGGCTCGAACAGTTTATACATTTCCATATACTAATTATTTGCTCGAGCGTATCTGTGTGAACATTGGTTAATATATTGTGCTAAACGACTTAATTTCATTCTTCACGCTGATATTCGTATACTCCCCAATTAATTCCGTGTTAACTTTAATTGTACAGTATTTTCGGAGCATCCTCGAAAGGTAGTCACTGATTAATTCAAATGCATCTCGCAGAAATTTTACCAGGCCTGAATACAAGATACTGGCGACCATTCCTGTAAATAATCTTCCATCATAGGCAGATTCCAAATCTATCCAGATTATGCGTTCTTCTTTCACATTCCGCCCTTCCGCCAAATTATGACTAACGCATTTACTCCGCAATATTCCACCTTGATTTTGCAGCGCAATTGCTCGCTAACATTTAAAATTCCTGATCTGACCGCTTTTTTCTTTCTTCGTCTCCACGGACTGTTTCGACCAATTCGCACGCTTATTGTAAGTATAAGAAACTAGTGCCTCATTGAAGAATTTTTTGTTTCTATTAAAACTTACATTTGTGTGGGCAATAAACTAGCTATTTTTTCCTTTAAAAGCCGCGAGTAATCGAATAGAGATTGCCATTTTGTTAATTTTCAAAAAAAGAAAGACGGCTTCGATCAGGCACTAGATTAACTATTAAAGTAATGATTTTTTTGTTTCATTAATTTTGGATGAACTAGTAAAATGTTATGATGATCAAAACACGATTTTGTCACGGAGACCAACAAATATGGTGATAACTTTGTCTATAATAGAATTTTTTCTGTTTTAATTTTTGTCAAATAATCCTAAAACATAATGTAATAACTCAGTTGTAATTGTTTTATAAATAAGTTGAACTATTGTATGAAAAAAATTACTTAAAATATTCATTTTTTCGTGCCGCTGACTACCCCTAACCCCTTAAACATTTTTTCAATTTTTAAAGCTGTCATGAACTATCGTTCTTACCGATTTTTAAGTATCGTTTTAAGATTAAGAAACTCACGGTTTTGGGTCAAGCGTGTCTACGCGACACTCCCCTGGGACGAGATGAGGCGAATTGACTAATGATTTCGGGCGAACTTTCTGAGGGATGCTATGAATTCTTTGACGAAATCACCGTAAGGGTGTTGAATAAATAGTTCAGAAACATACGTAGGAGGTTGGGGAAGATCCCCAACAGCAACGAAACCTTCTTTTCCAATAAAAGTTTTTATTGATGACTCTAATTCGAAATAAAACCTTTTAACGTTGAGCTTTTGTCCACTGCGGGATTTACGTTTGGCTTTACTTCCGGAGATGACTTTAGGCCAGGACGAATCGAAACTCTCCGATTATGAAAAAACTGAATGCTGTTTGATTCCAGATACTTGCATTTTTTCTGATACGCAGTCGAGTGCGTATTAGGTAGTCTACAAATATAGGGATGTCCACTACTAAATGGAGAAAAGCTCTCTTAGAAAATATGATTACAAATGTTTTGAATCTTCAACTTTTTAGCAGGGAGGTTGAGGGACCGTCACGAACCATATTACAAACTTGTATAACAATAATCTAACTACTGACCCCGTGAAGGAAAACCTAGTAGAGAATACTTTACAAATATCTTACTCGCAGAAATCTGTAGTTTGGCGAGATCGAGGATCGCAATGACTGAGCTACCGCTGTCCTTTACACGTGGATAATAAACTTGTCAAATGAACAGAAGTAATTGACGCGCGTTCCAAAGGCACTTCCTTTTATACCTAGCAAATCTGTTTTTAGGCTACCCTTTTTCATTGAAAATTCCATACCGCGATTCAATCCGTTCAAGCCCTTATCGTACAGGTGTTCAATTCCGATTTACCGGGGTACTAGGGTTACTGATGTTAGTCCGATTACTTGAGGCTTCCGATAACCTCTGCCTCTTTCCGTTATGCCTGTTATGCCGATTCGATTACAAATAAATAATCATTAGATTCTGATCATTTTAATGTTGATTTAATTCCCGATCTCCCCTTTCTTTTGCACTGAAGTGGTGCTTGTCACAAAGCTAACACTCTCCTTTTCCATTTCTTTATACTGACAATAACTTATATTAGGTTCCATTATATTATATTCGCCTGTTTCTATCAACAATGCAACTAAACACATCAATATGTATTACATTGACCATGATCATAAGTTTCTACGCAGTTTATAAATCGTACGCATATCATAGAGTCGATAAATTAGGACCAGCCAATCCCTGCCGCATGGTACCTCCACAGTCGTATTCCAGCTTCTCCTTGCTCACTTTTAGCGATCACGGAACAAATTAATGATTCAATGTGTACATATAGAGTACATATGTGTTTTACAAAAATTGCCTAGGTGTACTTTTGCGTTACATGTACTCTATTTTTGAAATGTACTTTATTTTTTCATTTCTTTTGTATCTTTCACTTATTTCTAAAAACGTCTAACACTTATATCTATGGAGTATATAAAAGAATATAAAGGGTAAATAATATCGAATGGCATAGTGAAGGATTAACAGCTTTCTTGAGGATTACACAGTAATAAGATATGCAAATTAATCATCAACAACTTAAATATGCTATGAAGGATATTCCAATCATATTGCAATATGTAAACAAGTGGAAGTAGAAGAGTTAACATAAATTATTTATTATAAGACTATGCGCCTCCATCAGTAATACATACAATTAGCAATATGTATATTGCGTATCTCTACCTGAAACTCCTACCACCAATAATCGGATCGGATCGTTGCACGTCTTGTACTTGATCCTCGCTTAGCAAAATCGAGGCGCCAAACGGGTGCCTATGCGAAAATAACCGGACGAATTTGACGATTTTACTAAGGTATAGGAAAACGCTCATAAAAACCAAACTAAGAACGATATTGAAAAAATTCAAAATGCAACGTATTAGGGAAGAAACGGAGAATA
>JBCFXI010002859.1:0-15385 GCA_038496175.1 Ampulex compressa
AACTTTTTCACACACAAGCCTTGCAATATCAGCTCTCAAGACATATAATGGTTATGCGGCTTAAGTGTGAAGTTGGTTTCGAAAAAACGTAATTAAGTCCTCTGACGGGAAAAAACGTAATTACTTTCCGAACAACCCAATAGTACACCTATGACACTTTGAAAATCAATTATTTAGGGTGATGAAGCAAAATTTGAGCTACGATCAAACAAAAGAAGAAAGTATGTTAAGCGAAAAGTACAAAGCATATAAACGAATTAATAAAACCTATTGCTAAACACGAAGATGAATCCATTATAATATTATGGCGTTATAATATTACTATAATATTGGTAAAAGGGGATCTAATATAGCAAAATATGTAGAATTGTTGATCAAAAATGTATTCCCTTCTAGAAAAAAATATGAAAATGATAGTGCGTTTATATATCAACAGGAAAATGATTCAAAACACATTGTAAAAATTGTTACCAAATTTCTGCAGGCATCTCAGAGTTCCAATTTAAATTCTACAGTACATCTATAGGATCAACTTCAAAGCAAAATATAAGGAAAAGATCAATACACAAAATTAAAATTTCTAAAAGAATTAAAGACAAAATGGACGAAAATTACTTCAGACATTAAAAAAAAAACTAATAAATATGTAGTATGCCGAATAGATCACTAGAAATGATCAAAACAGAAGAATATCATACTTCATATTAATTATGCTAATATTTCAAATTCTATTTTATTTTAACAAAATTTTGATGTTATAGTTATTTAATATTAATTTCTGATACTAATAAATTACAAAATTGTTGTTAATTTGATTATTCTTTGGTCATGAAACATAATTATTTAATGTATTAGTGATAGAGGAAATTAATAAACATATTTCTGTTATCAAATCGTATCGAATTTACTTTTACAACGAATTTTATGCCTCAATTTGTAAAAAATATAAACTTTAACTAAAATATCAGTGCGAGTGTATCTGTATGTGTAAGTTAACTCTTATAAGTCCCGAACGTTGTATCGTATTTGACTACATTTGTAAAAAGTGTCACAATGCGCTTACACTTGAAAATGACAAGGCTTAACACTATTCGTACCAGCCACTTTCCAGAGAGATTTAAGTGTACCAAATATATTCTTACAGAAAAAGAGGACGAAGGAAAAATGTCGACAGATTAATTTATCGATCCGTACGCTGCGAGGAAATTATGAAAAATCTCAGAAGTGACAGCGCTTCAAAGTTCTACAATTTTTCAAAGAAATCACTAACCGGTCGTGGTAGGAATAGTGTTAAACTTCAAATTCTTCTTATAAATTTGAACAAACAACGTTAATATGATTTTCAACAAATATTGATATACTTTAGCCGGTAATTAATTTGCTGTTTATTTTTTTAATGTTCTTTTTAAAAATTATATTCTAGGTTATCAAACTGCTACGACAGAAATGTCCCTAATCTAATTTGAACTTGGTGCATATTATACAACAAAGTCTTCGAAAAAAACCGTTGCTGCTATGTATTTAGTTATTATTCTTACCATTAACACGTTAAGCGCGGTGCTGATACTTTGGAACCGCAAGTGAATATTTCTAGTTATACCCTATTTCAAACTCAGATAGTTTGGAGTAACCATGTTTATTCTAAAGACTTGTTAAGCGTTCACGATCAAATGCTCGTTATCGCCTGAAAAAAAAAGGATAGTAAAATCGGCGTCGTGTTCAACGTGTGCAGATTATAAGACAAATCGTAATATACAGTTTAAATACTATTTTTTTTTATTTTACATACTAACAAATTAGAGAATATATGACGGTCTATTTGAAGGTATATACGTTTGAAAGATTCTACAGTACTTTTGGCTGCAAAATCCAATTTTTTTTAATTAAAAAATGGTTAGAAGCTATTTTTCCATTGAAATAATCAAATAACTTTTTTTTATATTTTTATAATATTAGCCTTTTATTGCAATTATTAATGTGTAATTCTTTCATGTTTTTCAATGTGGGGACATAGTCGAAGAAATTATATAGTTGATATTTATGTACATTACTGTTTTTCTAGCAACCGTGTGCTTATTTTGACCATTTTTGCGATTTGTTATGATTATAAGTTTATAATTTTTTCACATTTTTTGGAAAGATATGTCACGCTTACAAAAATTATAAGCCGATACTTTCTAAGATGCTGTGTACAAAGGAATAGTTTCATGTAATCGATATGCTATATTTCTTAAATGGTTATTATATACAATTCTAAATACTTTCATATGCATTGAATAATATAAACCCTAAAACATTTCATAACTTGAAAAAAACATGTATTACACATTTAGTTTTTGGATTGTAATTATGAATTTACGTGTGCCAAGTTGGTACTACGCACCCCTTTTCTCTGCTATTTTTGAGATTAAGATTCAAGTATTTCTCAGAATTATACAGTATTAGTAATCAGTTATTATTTATTCTCAATCAAACATATTCTAACTGAAAGAAATAATGAATATCAAAGGAAGTCATATTCGAGGCAAAACAGTGTTTCGATACAAACCATTTGCAAACAAAATACAGGTAACAGGAAGAAGTATACAGGAAAATGCCGTGTTGTGTGAAACCGTGTTGTATGAGACCCAGAGTCAGTACAAAAATAGGGGTAACGTTCCGAAAATTTCTTAAAAACAAATTTTTTTATTAATTCTATATGAACAACTTAATTTTTATTAAGAATATAAATGTACGTACAGCACAAAACAAAAAAAAACAAATAATATAATTTTTAATTAACGCAACTTTAATTTAATAAATTTTATTGGCGTCACTGCTCAGTATAATCAACCGAGAACGTTTTTTCGATTGAATGACATAGTCTTCACTTTCAGAGTCTTTTTCTTCATTTGAAATTTTTGCATCTTCTTCCCTCTGAAAAAATCTGTAATTTTACATTGCTTGCTGATTCTTACTAGGTCATTTTTAGTTTTTCGGTATGGAGCTAGACAGTTTTGCAGCTCTCTTTTGAATCTTCGGCTTCTTTCAGCGAGCATTCACGAAAAATGACTCGAGATTTTCAGCTAAGCTTAGGTTTCCTTGTAATTTTTTTAGTGTTAAATTATTAACTGCACAATCTTCATCAGTGCTAGTGTCCTAAGAATCGATGTGATTTACAGCTTCGGATACTATTTCCATCAAATCCACTTCGTCAACTTCTTCATCCACTAATAAATCTTGAACGTCCTCAATAGCCATATCCACGCACGTTTTCTATTTCAACTGAAGAGGGCCATGACTTCTTCCGATACGCAATTTAACATTGATGTTTTCAGTTCAATTAAATAACGTTCAACGTTTAGCACAAAACGATTTAAAAACGAATCTTTAAATAAATTTTCAGTTACCCAAGCTCTTGGATTGGCTTTCCTATATACCGGTAAGATATTTTTATATTTACGCTGTGAAGTGCACGAGGATTTAAAGATCTATGAACTAGCAAAGGTTTTGTCATAAAGTCCCCCGGTGCATTACTGCACAAAGGAACGATCTTTAGACGATCTTTAGACACCTTATATCCGAGTGCAGTTTTTTCTTTTTTCGATATGAAGGTTCTACTGGGCATTTTTTCCAGCAAAGCCCAGTTTCGTCGACATTGAAAACTTGATCTGCTGTGTAACCTTGCTCTTCCATAATGTTTTGAATTTCTTCTGGATACGTCCTAGCGGCTTCATGATCAGCCGACGCAGATTTTCCTTGAATTCTTATACTATGAATTGCAAAACGCTTTTTGAATTTTTCGAACCAACCTTTACTTGCCACAAACTCAGGGTTGACAGAGGATTCTCCATGTTCTTTAAGGTGTTTGTAAACTTTGGATGCTTTTTGTTTAACGATATTACCAACCAATGGAATTGTTTTTTGACAGCTATCATCAATCCAAATGCTGAGTGTCTTTTCCATCTTTTCAATTATTGGTGCCCGGCGGCAAGCTGCACGTTTTGCGAATGTCAAAGATCAATTTCGATTTATTTCTAAAGAAATAAATTTCCTCTTAAACGTTGTTTTTTTTATCTTTATCGAGCATGGCTTTTATTTTCAGGCCATGGAGATGAAAAGAAATACTTTCCGCAGTCTTCTATAAGGTTTTTTGCAATTTTCTTATCGTCTTAGTGTGAAACCGTGTTATAGGATGCCATGTTATAGGAGGGCTACCGGTACATTGGTAAAATGTTCTGCTTTTTTTATAGTATCCAAAATAATACAGAAATTATACAAATTGTGATGAAAGTCCCAAATAGTCTATGAACTGCAATGGCGTAAGAAGATATATTCATTATTGATAAAAATTGCTAAGACGAAAAAACCATATGAAAAAGGGGAAAGACTAGAGATGCCAGGTTTTAGAAGGAAAGGTTAATAACAAACTACAGTACAAGTTAATAATTTTTTAACCAAAAACATTGTGTTATCACTGCGAATAAAAATTACTCTTGGACAAATTCATTTGCTAAATTTATTGTGTGCATATAAAAATATTTGATAATAAAGAATCAATATATAGTATTATTTAAATTCAGATTTAAAAAAATGGAAAGATCTGTAGCAAAATCTACACGATTACCCGCTTTAGGGCTTCTTTAGATTTTCGTAAATTTTGCTGCGATAGTTGTACCATTCTGCTATCTATATCGAATCCAGTAAAGCGCACAATACATCACATAATGCGCTGCACGGCGGGACTTCTTTCATACTATAACTTTTTTCATTGAATTTTTTTTTAGCTGAAATGTTTATTAACGCATTGGTGAGATTTTGCTAAAAAATGATACCACATGCCATATAATTACGACCACATTTACTTATCCAATATTTATTCTACAACTCATTTTATTTTATTGTTACTTTGATTACTTTAAATAAACGCTGTATTAGTTATATATAAAATAATAAGAATAGGAATGTATTTGGCAAGGTGGACACGTGTTCACATGCTAACCGTTTATGACAGGATAAGTCAATGTTAAAACAATTCAGCATAAATCATTTCCATTGTATGTCACTGAAACGCCGAAAAAGTAATTTTGTTCAAATATATTATGAAAAAGGCAAAAAAGTTTTGAAACTTTTTGGTAAGTTTTTTCGCACTGCAATATCTAATATTTTTCGGTAGATAAGTGATTTTATGCCTTCACTACGAGCATCTGATTTCGGTCAATATAGACTCCGTCTACACGTGAATCAACGGTGTAAGCTTATACTTCTACGTTATTCGTCTATTGGTGTTTCCTTTCTCATTAACGTCACTCGGATAGTGTCTCCTTCCTCTTCGTTAAAATATTATATGAACGGTATGAACGCAGACCCGTAGTTATGTTATGTAAAGATACTGCCTTTTTTGGGTAATAGGGTCAAGGAATGGAATCAGAATGAATCTGGGGTTATTCTCAAAGTTGTTTTATTATAATGAGGTGGTTAAGTTTTTTCATGCGTGTTTTGATGATGATATCAATAATGTGACGAGGGTAGTTATTATTTTTTGAGATATGTCTGATAATATTGATATTTTTTTCTAATGATACTTTGTATCTGACAATAATATTGCTCGGTCCACTAACAACCTGATCACACCAATCGTTTGTAAGGTGTGGTTGTAAGATAAATAGTCGACGTAGCTTACAGATACCGTAGGTTGTAAAATCGATTGGTTATAAATGTACTATTATCTTTTTTATTTACTAATAACAATTTGTTATTTTATTATTGTTGTATATATTTACATATATTTATTGGTTACTATCATCAAATACCCGTTTGAAAAAAATATCTGTGGCAACCTAACTTTGGCCACCACATAGTAGTCTGTCAAGATGACAGCGGATTAATAATCGGATCGACAGAAACGCTTCATATTCTTCTCGCAATAAATTACAGACCAAACTACACATAATAGGATTTTTCCATGTAGTCCTTATCACTCTACTCCGAATGGAACAATAGTAGACACACATTGCCTTGAATGGAACAACAGTAGAAACATTCTTCCTCAAACTTACCTACCAGCACATTGAACTACAGAATCCTGCCTGAATAAACCAATGGAATATACAGGGAACCAATAATTAGTCAGCTACGTTTCCGCGGAGGCTCCCCAGCTACCGCTCTCGACTTGACCGCCTAACACGTTGACTGCCACGTCACCCATATTCGGGTGACCGTAAAGTTTCTAATCGGGCCGCGTCACCCGTATTGGGTGACACTTATTTGACTACTTGCGAAGGATATTCGTATGTGTTTAAAAAGATATTTCGCTGAGAAAGTAACAAAACTATTGAATATTAATTAATATAAACTATATTTATTAATATAAACTTAAATTTATAATAGAATATTCATTATAAACTATTGTTATAAAAGTAATACAAAATGGTTTATTGAGAAAACTATGTGGAATGTAAAACTTGAAAACATTTTATACAAAGCTGAGGTTGGTTGGGACAACTTGGAAAATAAGTTGTTGTTTTCTTTAAATTCTTTCGTATCTCTGTTCGGCCTATTTGACAACTTTTATCTGCATAACATTGCTTGCATGCGCGTCTAATGCTTTCTCCGCAATCATTTTTCCGAACGGCGATATTGTGCTGACTCTGACGTCCAGGGTTTATTGTATTTTCAGTTAACCCTAATAATTTTGCAGCTAATAATTCCCTAAATCTTCTAATATTTACATTCTTCTTTGTTGCAATTTTGTAAACCACGGTGGCCCGTCGCATGAATTTGGGAAAAACCCTAATTCGTTTTTTATGGCCATACGCCTGGTCGACTGATTATTGCATGTAAGCTGAAAACAGCGCAATCGCGCCGTTCGGCGTTTTTCCGCACAGAATATAACAAGCGTTATCGCGCTGCTTGGCAAGTTTCGATCGGGAAATGAGAATGTCCCGTGGCACTCAAACGTTATATCGCTCGTTACTTGGCAAAGAGTCAAACTAATCCTGTATAACAATGGCGAGATGAGAAACCAATGTGAAGTAACGAAAACAAATGAACGAGCATGATACCATGGAAACGAAAGAAGCGAAAGATTATTCTTGCGACAAACAGCGAATCGCATATTTAAAATATCAGTGAGAATATCCAGCAGAATACGCTTCGTACAGCGGTACGCGTGGCCTGAAGGAGATTTTACTGTAAACGCGCGTGGCAGTCAACGTGCTAAGAGTGTATTCCTATCATTCCGTAGCAGAAAATAAACGCGTTCAGAATTCAATGTTTCGAGACATGCATTTAGTTCAAAATCTTTCTTCAGGAACAAAGCATTTAAGCAAGCGTGTAAGATTCGGAAATTATTTCTTCTTTTTCCAATATTTCTTCTGTAGGGACGAATGGTTAAAGTTTTTTGTGTTAAAATTTGTGGAAGAGATATTTCTTAGGCAATCATATGACGATATAGAAGACATCTGTCACAAGGCCTATAAAAATTCAGGTAGTAGCACCGAGAAACAGCTGAGACTTTTCAGAAAGCGAAAAATAAATATAATTACATTGTCAGACGCTGATTCGGATACTGATAAATGCAGTGAATGTAATAACTACTTAAATAAGCGTCACCCAAAATAAGTTCACCAGAAGTTTTATTACTCTATAGAAACGAATACCTGCTGAGTTAAAATTACTTAGAACGTGGAACAATCTCCAATTGAAGGTAGCCGATAATCATATCGTGCAGCTTACACTTTGAGTCTTGTTCGGAATAGTGATAAGATAACGGTAGGCTAGTAGCCGTTCAAAAAGACACCCGCGTTTTCGCGGAACTAGCAATCAATATATTAAGGAGAGCAAGAAGAATTTGGAATATGATCCTAATGGCACGAGGCGGTAGGGACCAACCGGTCCAGATTTATAGACCTTTATAGACCTATGATCGACACACACGTGGTTTACAAACTTCCCAGAAATTTATACCTATATTTTTATAATACATATTTACATATTCAACTGTATTATTCATAAAAACGTGCAAACATACCATTATAGAACTTAATATTGTCAGTATAAGGGGGAGAAGAAGATGAAGTATAAGGAGTATAATGAAGGAAAGGAGTGGTTTACCTTTTTTGATCGAAAAAATGTCTCTTAAAAAGAAACATTTTTTTAAGCGCGTGTGGATCATAGACTCTATAAATCAAGGTCAGTTAGGTCCCTGCCACCTGAGACCGCTACGGTCATATTCCAAATTCTCCATGCTCCCCTTGACAGATCACGGAACAAATTATTGATGCCTTGTGTAACATGTACCTGTTACGTAATAAAATAGAATATAATCCGATAAATTGACAAGCGGATACCTGGAATTTAAACTCAACAATAATTTCTTATAGTATTTAAAATAACTGCAAATCTTTAAATAGTTTGCTTGATCTTTGCCCCGATTACCGTAAAAACTACAAGGTTAACATCACACCTGGAGCTTCTTCATTTAAGGGGGGAAATACATATACAAGCCTAAAAAGTACATGATTATCAAGAATTTTTTTTTAGGGAAGATAGACTAGTATTCAATTTTTTTGGAGTTTGGTATTCAGTTGTACACATCTTAAATTAATAAAACATTTTTTTATTCCATGATAAAATAAAATGGCAGACATATCACCACGTCTTTTTGGCAGGTCCGCGGGCGGATTGCAAATTGGCGTGAGTTCTCCACTCCGTTGTATTTTTCTAAATTAAATCGTTTAAAAAAATTTATATTACTAATATCCGTAGTTTCTGTATGAACATAAGAAAATGAAAAAAAGTTGAGAATTGGAAGAGTTATACATCTTTGAACAGAAGAGTTTGTATTTCAACGTCATTTTTTCACTTTTTTCCTATAAAAAAGTACTCATTTTTTGTGATTTTTCGAAACAAATAGGTTCACATAGAAGGTAATAATGTTATACAGTTATGGTTACAGTTTCATTAAAACTTTGAATAGTTTCCAAGTAAGAATTCACGCCAATTTCAAAAATGTAGTTTTGAGAAAAACGCGTTTAAAGATTTGAGAAATGAAAAGTGCATATCTATATTATACCGACTAATCATCGAGTCCAGGACCATATAATAGGACTTCAGCTTCCTTGTACAACTCATTTTGCTCGATTTGTAGGTCTGTGTGTAATTTACGAGTCTCTTTGGTGGATAAAGCGCTGGGTGGTCTTTCTCGAATCAAGCGATGCCTGTTGATTTTATCAGCGTACTTCTTACACTGACTTCCAATCATCATTTTTAATTCTTGCATAGCTTGTGAAATAGAAGTATATCCTTTATTGAACAGTCCAGCAAAAACATACGATGCTATTTCAACTGTTTTTAACCTAAAATTGAGGTGTTTCGGAACTAAACGCTAGACAGTAGAATTCAAACTTTTATTCACGTTCAGTGTATATTCATCTAAGCGTCTCTGGAGTAATTTTTTTTTCGATAAATCTCCATAAATTAGAAGAATATATTTTTGCACTGTTAAATTAAGTGGTGGATGGTGGTCAAAAAAATCTAAATTTTCTGCAAGTGCTCAACATTTCTGCCACTTGCACTAGCTGTCTTCGCCCTCCGGGCAGTATTCATGATGTTGATTTTCGTTTGTAGAACACAAATGATAATAAGTGGCCATAATATTGTTCTTCGTGTCTTCAACACTCTCCACATTTTTTCGAATAGCTAAAACGTAGTAAGTGATCAGTTTTTGAATCCAAGTATCCGTCAATTTACCCTTTCGTAGTCGAGTGCCCATTCTCTTCTCGACGTGGCCGATATACTCGGTTTTTAGTTTTGGGAATTCTAAACCATTCTTTTGCCTTATCTTCAAGCATTATAAAACAGGTATTATAATAATACAATTTAAAGAATTCTGCCGCAAGCGCGAGTCTATACCTGCTGCGCGTTTTACGGCCTCAACGGCACTCGACGCATGCGTCACTGTCGGCCGCTGTAACTTCCTCAATTTTTTGATATTTATTTTGAAACGTTGGGGTCATATACTTGGATAGTGGTACAAACATTTTACGCAATAAAAAAAATGCATTTTTTGCACCGTCTATATGTATTTCCCCTCTTAAGTCGCAATGCTGCTTTTAGTCTATGCTATTCGCAACCTACACCTATATTACCTTCGTCGGACCTAGTCAAGCGTGTAATGTGGCAGATAAAAAAGTGCATAGTGCGATTCCTTTGAGGGACTCACAACAAGATGGTTCTGAACGTAATGATAGAACTTTTTTAGTTCAACTTTTTTTATCTGATATTTTGTTTAACATTTTGCAGAGATTTTTCAGATCAAAATCAGACTAAACATGATGTAATTAAGACCAGATTTATTTAAGATCGTTCACACAGTGTATCTTGCCTCGTTAACGTCGCACCGCGTCTTATACATTCTGCGGAAAATATAGAAGCACGGCTTACATTTCGACATATGCACAATATTTTATGCAATTTTCAAGTAAGCTTCGATCGTAATTTGATTAAAAAATTAATAAAATCAATTACTGAATAAATATTAAATAAGTACATGTCGTCGGAGTTATATCGCGTTTGGTTTTATATTGAACTGCAAAATCTCATCAAGTAAAACAAATTTTTAGGTTAAAAAATTTTTATTTAAAAATTTGATGACAATCCTTGTTAAGCTTTTTTTCCGATTTATTTTTCGACCCCAACAGCTAAGTTTATTTGGCTTAGGTTCTACTGTTTACAGTGGGTTCAGAAGCACCAGAGCTATGGTATACATATCACATCGTAAAACCAGAGGTGAAGGGCGGAATTCTAAGCCGGGTCTCCCGCGTGACAGTGGGAGCCTCTATCCACTACACCACCGTAGCTTTCCGGGCTAATTTTTAAATGCCCCACTCGTCTTGTCTCGAGACTGGCCAGTTCTTTTTCCGTGGTCGCCTTTATTCACTAATCATTACAAAGGCAAGCTACACATCTGGAAAACGGTATCACTCACCTATTTAACGTCGCAAATAGTGTTTGAGAATCCGGCTCGAAGGACTAATATATCTGAAAATTCAATGGTGTGAAAATGGCAAGAATGAAAAAGTCTATCGTGGAAAGCGGAAGGGTGGTAACAAATCTTCACGCGGCGAAAAGTTCCGGCACCTCACGTATGCGTTTATTCATTAAGAGCCTCACAATGAACTTACACTATAAGCACACAAACTAAATTACAATACTGATATACCCAATCACGAATGTGTGCAATAAGGTGTATTCGAGGAGTCCTAAATTCTTCGTGCTGATGAGAACAAGAGCAGTCTATAATTTCTCACTCTACACTCTATCTATGATGTTATAATAGTAAGCACTGAGACCGTGTTTGAGGAGGCATATTTCTTCAAACAGAAAGAATGAGAAGTATGAGAGAACTGATGCAAATCACAGAGATTACTTCTAAGTGTCTGTGCCTCGTGAGATCGTAATGAGTACTGAAAATGAGTCATAGTCTTCGAGAGCACAACAAACGCTATGGGAACAACGCCTCGTGAGGTGCTGGAATATGGCATTGCCGAGTAACACCAGAGAAAGAGTAAATCTTTCTCAAACAAATGGTATTTTTGAAGAACGAACATAATCAAATGATTACCGTATACTGTTTTCCCTTTTCTTCTTCTAAAGAGTGGGCCATTTAAAAGTTTGTTCTTAAAAACGCTATGAAATGAGTCTACATCAATATTTACAACAAAATTTTTTTTTATCGTGATGGCTGGAGTCTCCGATTTAAGAATGAAAAACAATTTCGTTCATGTGGCTCCCACTGCTCGCCTTACAGTAAGCTATCCTGCGAGTCCAGTTTTCAAGCACTTTTTCGATTATGGCTGTTCCAAACTCCAAATCCAGCAGTTCTGCTTGCTTACATAGCCCCCGAGATGGAAATGCGGTTCGTCTGAAAAGATGATTTTTCGACAAAAATCGACATCAATATTGAGCTGGTCTATGGCCCACACAGCAAACCGATATCGAAGCGGATGGTCATTTGTTTTCTACCCCTGAGTCATCTGACCTTGTAGGCAAATAATCCGAGGTCTTTGTGCAGTATTCTTCCCAGGCTGCTGCGTCTAATGGCCAGTTGTTGCGATCGGCGTCGAGTTGAAGTCGATGGATTCTGTCTCATACTACTGGCCACAGCCTCAATATTCTCGGAAGTGCACACTGTCCGAGCTCGGAGACCACTTCTGTTATCCAATAGCAAGCCTGTCTCACGAACTTTCTTCATCAATTTCATAACAGCGGTTTCGCTTGGCGCTTTTTCACGACCCATATTTCTTTTCAAAATTCACACGATTTCGGCTACACAACACTGACTTTGAAAATAAGTTTTTAATATTTCGAAACGCTCCGCAAGCGAAAACATGATTGTTTCGTGCCGCAGAATATCAGGCTGAGCAGCTGTTCAAATTTCAAACAAATCGGTTACACCACTGTTGCCATATCCTATAATTTAAAAACAAATCAGTAGATGGCCCGCCCACCCTGTATTAATATATGATAGGTTATTGACTTCATCGTTTATACCGTTTGCACACTAACCTTCTACAACGACGTTCAAAAATGACCTGATCCATAGTTACTTTGTCTCTTTGTGGTCGCCGATATCTAAACACGTCTGTTATAATACTTAACAACTAGTAGAATAAAAAAAAATAGATAATTTTCTTTCCTAATTATAAATAACTACGCTGTTGTTGAAGTCGAATTACTCACATCGGCGTTCTTAATTCTAACAAAAAGTCAATTTGACATTAATATATGTGATTTTACTTTGAAGTAGGTATCCTATAAAATGTGTTTTAATTGTTTCCATATTCAAACAAAAGAAACAAAAGTGGAATAAAAATATCAGCAATTTCTTTAAGCACCCACACAATAGTCATAGGTTTATTTGATTTTGTATTTTTGATTCTAGCATATTTGTATCAATTTAGCTATAACTTTTTTTTTTTAGAGTGATCCCCCCTTCTCGACTATTTTTTTTAGTTTTGTTTGTACAATTATATGGAACTGATAACAATTAATTGTCAATTGTACTTTTATATTTCTCCTAATCTATTTGAAAACTTAATATTCGTAAAGAACGTTTGCAATTAAGCTGAAACATTGTATGAACACCAAATTTATTATTCATTTATACCAAATATTCATCCCACCTTGCGTGCGTAAAGACCATACATTCAGTTTATATTATATATTCAATCGAACAAGAGGATAGTCACAGGCCATTATGTAATTTTTTAACTATCTATCCCCACTTCAAAACAGCTGAAAAAATTCAACATTAATAATTATAATAAAATGCTAATATTGTAAAGATGTAATATTCTTGAATCTTTTCATAATTTTACAGTAAGCAAGAGAAAAAAATATCCATTAAAAATTTCATTGCGTAACTACCTTCATGGTAGGGGTAAGGATTTGATATTTAACACATCGAGCGCCGGCTCCGCATTAACACGGGTTTTTGAGTCGATCGCGAACTTACCGCATCCCAAACTACACTCACAGCAGCGCGATATGATTCTCGGCTACCTCCAGTTGGGGTTTTTTCCACGTTTTAATTAATTTTTACTTGAGTAAGTATTTGTTTGCCGGATGTTTTATGGTTATTTACCCAGCTCATCACCTATTGATCACGCATTGGTTGAATTTTCAAAAGAGTAATAAAACTTCTAGTGAGCACTTGCTCACGCATTCCTTACCGTTTGCCCAATGCAGTGTTAGCATCTTACGTTTCTGTTAAATTATACATGATAAATATTTAATCAAAATATATTATTTTAGGGAAATGTATAAGGTTTTAAATATTTTTTTGAGCTACTCATTGTTCGGAAACAAGCAAATGAGGCCAGTCATCAGGCGGAATAAACGTAGTGGGTTAGCGGTAGCCGAACATAGTTTTAGAAACTCGGGGTCGGCGCTCAATGTTAACAGAAAGGGTTTTTTTTTTTGAAAATTGCATCGTATAATATGCTAAACATTTAGTTTTATTTAAAGGTATTTTTCCATGCTTGTATGGGTATATTCTTTTGTAATCTTTATTTAGAATAAAATTTTTATAATATTTTCCTCAAATTTTCTATTCTGTATGAGTTTGCTTCTATAATATTTATTTGGTTTCAACGATTTCGGTCAGTGCTACGACGGTTAATGTAATATTTTACGGAGCACGAAGGTATAGAGACATTTTCGCTAGCGTAAGTCATAAATACCTGGTGTTTTGCAATGGAAGAGTAATCCAAGGCTATTGCCTTGAGATCAGGTGGTTCTGTCAACGCTGACTGGCTTTGTGGAGTGGGTCTCTATCACACACGTCATGGCAGAGGACGGCAGGCTCCTCCAAATCCTCTGCCTGCTACTGGGTAACCCCATATTCCAACGTGCTGCTGCAGAGTGCCTGCTTCAAGTAGTGAATCGCAAGGGCAAGGCAGAGGACAGGAAGCAACTGATGGTACTCTTCTCTGAGGAAGCATTGAGGTGCATCTATAACGCAGCTACTGCTCCACCACCACTAGCTGGCAGTAGCGACTTCCAGGAGAACCATTACCTGTTTCTGAAGAAGCTTACGCAGGTAAACTTTATTTTATAAGGGGCTATTCCGTAAAGAAATTAAGCTTGGGCTTTGGAATGCTCTTCTTATTGGTCTTAGGTAATAGAGGGAGCACACATATATGGACTGTTTTTTTGAAAATGCTGTGTCTATTAAAAAACAAAAAATAATAATAATAATAATGAGATCATATCATTTTTAAATAATTTAGTGTAATCTTTTTATTTAAAAAGAATTTTTTTTATTTAACCCTTAGAGTGCCACAGTGATTTTTAAGGCAGTCCGCGCCAAGTCACACACGCTGCTTAAAAGCACTGGTATTATAGAACCAATGTTTCTTACTGCAGTAGGTTTACTTAGGATCAGATGTCTATAGGGATTCATTCAATACGCTTTGTTGAGCCTTTATTCAAGCCTGTTTTGTTTTCTTTACGGTTCTTTACTAGATAAAAACTTTTACTAGATAAAAATGCATTCGTGGCCGGTTTTCCTTCTTCATCAAAGTAGTTCATTGCAGTTCTTGGTTCCGTGCAGACAAACATTTTCTTTAGCCCTCAGCGTTTATAATGTGGGGGAAAATTATCTATTTGGTTAATCCCGGAGGAGTTTATATATATATACCTTCTTAGGTTGCTCAGCCTTCAGACCAATCTGCGTTAAGTCTACCTTATTTATAATTTCTATGTCTCTTTTACTGTGGGCCTGTATTAAAATACCCTTTTTCCGTGTTTGGCGAATACTTTTAACTTTAATATTAGATCGTATCGAATTTAGAACCTGCGTGACACTCTTCTTGATGTCATCGCTGGATCTTTCATCGGT
>JBCFXI010002860.1:0-15353 GCA_038496175.1 Ampulex compressa
ATATAATAGTTTTTTTGCTTTTTTCCTTTTTCTCAGATTTGCAAATTGTTAACCATTTTCCATAGTTTTTTTAGAAGATTAATATAACTATAATTAATATATTAATATATAGCAAAATCAATCATTTTTCTTCAACAAGGTACAACTAATAACATTTCCATAAAGAATACAATATTAACACATAGTTGACCGGTAATTTTTCTGAAAAATTACCTTATGTCACCTGTTATTTCGTGATTGGATGTGAAAATAAAACAATGTAAAGTTTAAAATTTAAACGATTAAGTAAAAAAAACCACCGTCAAAAAATAAAGCCGTTATCTCACCGATTGTCGGCGCGTCACCAAATTCAATAGTCGCACCAGGAGCATTTAAATAATTTTCTGTGTGAAATCTTGTTCGTTCCACTCTTCTTCCAATTCGTTGTCACTCTCTGATTCTATCATATTTCCTTTTTTATATTTTGGTGGCTTAATATCAGATTCACTATCCTCTGATACAGTATCATTTTCCCACATCGTTCCTTTAAAAGTTTTTTTTACTGTTAAATTTTTTTACAAGATTTAGAGAGTCTTAGCGCGGGACACAGTTTGAGTTATACTGACGAATAATTGCATTGCGTGATCGCCAACAAGGAAAGCAACGGCGATGTGAAAAAAGAACGTTTGTCCACGAGAACACGAGTTAACTTGTGACCGATCAACAATGTGTTAATAATAATCAAAATTAAAATAAATCAACCAAATTTTTATCCGTGTGAAAAAATTTAATTTGTTTTGCAAGATTACAAAAAATAAGGAAAAAAGACAAAAGATAAAATGTAATTTTTATTAATTCGAGAAAATGGAGAAAATATCAAAAGAAAGAATAGAAATTTCGTACGCATTTCATAATTCCAAAGGACACCCTGTAAATTTTATGTTTGGGCGCGTATGAATCTGTCTACGGGTACGTATATACTTTGTGTCTACATGTGTGTCTGTGTGCGCACGCGTAAAATAGTAACTTTATGAGATGATAGATTCATCCTTTTTTTTTTGTAATATATTAGACTTAGAATGCCAATCAACCTCGGATAAAAAAAAAATGTAAAAGATAAAAGATCTGTTTCTGTAGATCTGTAAGATCTTTTTCCAAGAATTTAACCATTATTTGAGTAAGATGTAACTAGCTTTGATATGATGCTAGTTAAAATAATGTTTACTCTTATATGGTCAAGTGTAATAGTCAACAAGTATATTTATGGTTTTATATTTAGCAACAATTGTTAATAATAAAATTAATTGATTTATTTATACGCTTTGCCCCTTGTAATTAGAACCTTTGCAATGAAAGTCATTATATTACGTTGTCCCAAAAGTGTCTTTTGCTGTTTACAGCAGCTAATCTACCTGGTAATGTTTATACAAACATGAAACGTATCTTGTCAAATGTTGTGGTCTTTATTTTCAGTCGACCTCTAGTTGTCGTACGATACGTTTTGTTTGAATTAAAGTCTGATATACGCCTTTTCGCACGCTTTTATGTAGAGAAATTCAAAGAAAGCATTTCCGACATATAATGCTGCACTATTTAAAAAAATGCATCGTGTATGGGATTAGTGCTACAAGTGTTCAGACAGTTCGAGGTTGATTTAGGAGTATTAGAACTGATCATTTTAATGTGGAGGATGAAGAACACAGGACTGCCCATTCACTACGGATACGGAACTAATCAAGACCATGCTTGATGAAAATTCGCGATGTACTGTTCGTGAATTGACGGATGTTTTAAACTTTCGCAAACATCGATGCACAATAATCTTACAATGATCGATTACGTCAATCGCCCTGAAGTATCGATTCCACATCAGTTGACTGAGAGCAGCCACCTTAATCGTATTTTGACAAATCTTTTTTGCTTCTTCAGATTTGCTTCTTCAGCAAAACGAGAAAGATCCATTTTTAAAGAGATTAGTTACCGAGGATGAGACATGAATTCTTTACCAGAATATTGCGCGCAAACGATCTTGGTCAAGGGATAAGAAGCCTTTAACGTAGTAAAGACGGATCTTCACCCAAACAAAGTTTTGATGTCCATTTGATGGGATTGGAATTGTATCATTTATTATGAATTGCTTCCAGAAGGTAAGATATTAAATTCACTGAAATACTTTTCCCTACTAGACAAATTGAAAACAACAATTGCGAAAGGACGGCTCGAAGTATCGAACAGATAAAGCGTTTTTTTGCATCACGATAACGCCAGACCCCGTGTGTCTTTAACCGTCAGGAACAAATTATTATCATTTGATTCGGATGTTCTACCTCATCTTCCATACACTCTGGATATTGCCCCGGATGATTACTACATATTTCTATCGCTGAAATGTTTTCTTCATGGTAAAAACTCGAATACTATAAACGGCATACAAATGCACCTACAACGATATTTTACTAGCAAACCCCATAAGTTCTAGAAAGCTGGCATTATCGGGCTTCCGGAGAGATGGAGGAAGGTACTAGAACAAAATAGCTCATATATAATTCAATAAAATGATATAAAACAAAAAATATTGTGCATCTATTATTTTCTTATAAAAGGAAAGAAACTTCTGGGATAACCTAATATAAACGCAGACGTAAAAAAGTTAAATAGCAAACCCTTTAGTGAGAAATAAAATAACATACTCACTCGGGTTATCATCTAATTCAAAAATTAAAACGCCACGTGGCATTCAAAACACCAACATAATCGAGTAGTTCAGTAGACTACTATAAGAAATTTCGTATACATATGTACATTAAAGTTGTGCGCCGGCAGTTCCACCGTTGTCAATTAACACCATTTTATCTTCTCCTTATTGCTTATTTAGTTAAGTAAATTCTGGAATGTATGATGGCATATAATGTTCGCGATGATTGTTTGACTATCGGAGTCACGGTATATTGAGGTGACAGTGATAAAATAAAAGTAAAAAAAAAATAACATTCAGAAAGAAAAAGACTATTTGCTTTTAGCAAATGTTTTACTCTGACATGTTTTTTCATTAACGTAAAAAGTAAAGGAAGTATTAAGTGTTTGCTTGTGAGTAAGATACTCAACGTAGATGAGATATATATATCGTTCGGCTCAAAATATACGTATGCGCGGACAGATACAGTATATACGCTGTGGGTGCACTCCGCTTCACGCACGACGCGCATAAAAACACGTTGTACTCGCCGATGCACACTCCGTACGTGCGTGTTTCATTCACCGCCAACCGTACAATTCCGCCTTCTTCCATACGTGACATTGCACTAATTGCCTCATTTTGCTCATGTAATTGATATATTTAGCTGCAAAATTTAATTATAAATGGAACCAGATGCAGTTATTGCTTCGTTATTCTCGCCATTTTAAAAATCACTTCCGGCCGAATCAATACTGCCACGTGAAGCCCCTTCGTTGCAAAAAAAAATGTAACGGCAATTATTAAATCAATTAGCAATCTCAATAATTTAGACTTTTCCGCAATATTTACAAAACGCCGCACGTACCGTGTAGAATCTGTTCCGTTACCGAAGGAGCATTCTCAGTGCATGATATCGCTAAAAGAAATGATAAGGACCATGTGCTTCGTGTCCTGCGCGAGTTGTTTATTCGTTTCGTGCGTGACACGGAACGCATCCAATGTATATAAATAGCACAGAAAATTTTAAATGTCGCCGTTTTTTGGCTCTGCAAACTGCGGTCCCCCTACCTCATGTTTTCCCCTAGCCTCGGTCCTTGACCTCTTCTTCTTCTTCCGCTTCCGGCGTCTCGATTCCACTGCTTCTGTGCTGGAGCTGGCAACAAAATATGTTCTTCCTTTTTTCCTTTGAAATGCCCCTGTTGTATAATATTGAATGTACTTGCGATACATCACGCTATCTGTAATCTTTGGCGATTGTATTGCACGTGGTCATTTACCAGCTAACAGTAATCCGAGAGTAACGAAAGAAGCGGTATTCACAATATAAATATATAATGTTTTGGGTCTATGAAAAAGTTCGTTGCGTATTTTCCGATAAACGGCGTCAATTGCAAATAACTTAGGAAACACAAATTGTAGCGACAGCGCTAAACGCTCGTTGGAAAAGTGACACTTCGGGCGTTACTTTGAGTGTATAAACATCGAAACTGATGCTGTGGTTGGAAAGTTCTTTGCGTTTGAAAAGGAAGTAATGAAGAATTGCGCTATATTTTGCAATATTATTGCGACACAGGAAAGAACGCTGTACAGGCTTGTGAACAAATTTGTGCTGTGTATAGTAGGGTCGGTACTCCTTTATAGCATAAATAGGCGTTCACGGGATGATTTGACCGAAGGGCCTGGGTAGCTTAGTGGTCAGAGTAGTCGTGCGGAAAGCGAAAGGTCCCGGTCTAAGAACCCAACAGCCCAAATTTTTTCCGCGCGTCTACAGTACGATAAAGGTTCTTTATCAAAATCTGCTGCGTGGAAACGATTCACTCACTTTCGTTCTGCCAATTTTTACGTGACAGATAAGTCACGCTCTAGTCGCCCAATCACTAAAAGAGCTGATGAAATTCTTGAAACTGTCCAGCAAGATAATCATATCAGCAGTGTCGATATAGCTATAGAGCTAGCCATTAACCACAAAACTGTTTTGAACCATTTACACAAAGCTGGTTATAAAAAGAAGCTCGATGTATGGGTTCCTCATGTGTTGAGCGCGAAAAACATGACAGACCGAATTAACATCTGGGATGCGTTGCCGAAACGCAATAAAATCGAGCCACTTCTGTAACGTGTCATAACCGGTGATGAAAAATGGATTACGTAGAACAATTGCAAGCGTAAAAAATCGTGGATAAGAGATGGTGAGCCATCACAAGCGTTCGCAAAGCCAGGATTAACGCCGAAGAAAGTGATGCTGTATGTGTAGTAGAACTGGAAGAAAATCGTCCACTATGAGGTACTTCCAATTGATCAGACGATTCATTCTTAACTCTGCTGTGGATAGTTGGAGAGATTACGCCAGGCAATTGAAAGAAAACGGCCTGAATAGAATAATGGGAAAGGTGTTGGGTTCCATCATGACAACGTCCGACTTCTTTGATGACTCGTCAAAAATTGCGAGAGCTTGGTTGGGAATTTTTTATGCATCCATTATATAGTCCAGACATAGCACCCTCTGATTATCACTTGTTCCGGTCTCTGCAGAACTCTCTCAATGGAATTAAAGTGGCCTCAAAAGAAACCTGTGAAAACCACTTGATTCGGTTTTTCAAGCAGAAACCACAGAAATGCTTTACCGATGGCATCATGGCTCTACCCGAAAAATAGCGAAACATTGTCGATATTAATGGAGCATATTTAGTTTAAATAAATTCATTTTCACAGTGTAAGAAAATCAGTTGAATTTTTCTAAAAAAAATGCCACCAATTTTTTCCTAGACCCAATATATCGCGGACAAATAGCTTTGTTTAAGTGAACAAACGTGCGCGTGTATCGTGCTCCGGTTCATATACAGGCAAATATTACGGGTATCCATCGAGACATTGAACATGTTAAAAGACGATCTACTCCGATTTTTGCTTGGCTAATAGGTTTAATTATCCTTAGAAGTACCTGGAGTCGTCCGAATCCTCGGAGGAATCGCTCTCGGAACTGCTCGCCTCTATCTTTCTGTGCTTCTTCTCCTTCTTCTTTCTTTTCGACTTCTCCTTCTTCTTGACGATCCTTGGCGACTCTGACCTAAAGAATTCACAGTGATTAAACCGAAACTTTATTCATAACTCGGCCAACATTTCGCCTGAAATATTTTTCTCATCTTCTTGTACGATCGACGATCTACGGACTGCCTGGATGAATCGCTCCCTATTTTCAACGATAATTACTTTTTTATTCGCAAAATTAATGTTGTCTAACCTCTTGCCATAATACAGTGATACAATGAAATGTCCATAAGAATTACTAAAAAGCACCCTCCTATATGACATTGCGTTTCTCCTACGTTGATGCTATCTAAATCGGACCCGACAATACGTACGATACACTACCGAACGGTATGGTTAAATCTTAAAAATCCCATAACATAGAAGTACAGTAATATCTTCGTTAGAGCCTTACTTCCGATTGCGTAGCTTTAGTCCTACTATGGCTATATTATCTTTTTCGAACCCGGTCAATCGTGTGATAAGACACACAATGTGATACGCGGCGGAGCTCCATTGAAAAGAGTTCACATCTTGACAGTTCTTAACGCAACAATACAATTTTTTTTATTTAACTTTTTTATCGGAAATGGTTTTTAACATATTGGTGAGATCTCGCCAATCAAAATGATACTAAACACAATATAATTTCATCCACATTTACTAGTTTAGAATTTCCTTATTTCCGTATGAAATGAATTATTCAATGCGTTTTAATAAGTACATGTGATCATAATTGTATCGTATTTGCCCTTATTTTTATCAGCGGAATCTTATTAATATGTTAAAAAAACATTTCTGATAAAAAATGAAAATTAAAAAAATGGTTCATAATACTTTTTAGGCTGGTGTCTAAACGTCTAACTTTTGTCGCTTCGTGTTTGACCTTCCCCTTTTGACTGCAGCCCCCTTTGTTTTGAAAAAAGGAATCAGCTCAATTTCTTGACAATTTTGGATGTTACCTAGGGAACACTAACGAAAACATTACTGTATTTCGGTTTATGGTTATATCCCGGGCATCACGACACATTATGAACAATTAACATAATGTGAACGGAACGACAAGCAAAATTAGCTGGGCGCTGAACGTGTTAATAATATTACTTTTTATTCTTTTATTCTTTATTTGGGACTGGAATCATGATACTTGTAGTTTTCGATACTGACTCACATCAATTTGAACTGATAGTTTGCTTCTTATTCCTACTTTAATCTGAATTTTTTATGTTTCCTTTACACGGACATTTTCGTGCTAAGGGAAATCTATGGATGCTGAATAATACCTTATTATAATCTTTACGACAGCGTCATATCCGTGGCGGTCTGCGCCAGTTCCGTTTGATGCATGTCTAACATATCGACATTGATATGACAGTGTTGGTCTCACGTGAGTATTACGTTGGCATAGTACATAATACGTAAAGTTTCATAAAAAAGTCATCACAAACTTTAATACTAAAGCATCGGCTTTAATAACATTTTTTCAGAAGTTTGATGCCAAATTCCCTCTAGAGCTTTAATAACGCTGTATCTTGAATAATTGGTTAGATAGACCCATTTTAATTACGCATAATAATGCGGGTACATTGACGTTGATTCGGTGCTGTTTGCATGCTGCGCAATTAAGTAGACAGCATCCTTTTAACAATGCCAAATAAATTTTTGGTTCAAACAAATTGATTTGCAAACAAAAAAGTTATGATTGTGTAAAAATAGGGAGTGACTTATGAGACACTCTGTATCCGTTACTTCTTTCCAGCTTATAGTCATTATCATCATCATCATCATCATCATGGTACTATCATTACTATTAACAATATTATAATCATAATAATTCTCATTATTATTATATTATTAAATGTTTGGCTAAGGCTATGAACGATTAACGATTTTCTTTGCTGATCTTTGATTTTTGAGTTGGGCATCGTTAATCGTTCAATCGTGAATAAATTTGCCCACTTTTCTCTCGATTTCCCATGTTCTTGTGACCTCCGATTAATTTCATGTATACTTTTGAGACGGTGTGCTATAACGAAAAATCTTTACCGTTTCAATTTGTTGAATTTAAAATTCGTTTTGCTTGTTTGGAAAAATGTTATGTTTCGTTTATGCAATCTGTATATCTGTGCATACATATGTAATCACGTACATATGTATATACATAAACTTGTGTGTGTTTATATAAAATGTACGATACTTTAAAAAGTACTATAGGAAGCTGGAAAGAAATTGCCTAAATGAAATATGGGTCTAATTGGTTCGACTGGAAAGCGTAATATGTACTCGAATTTTCCACAGTGGTGCATTATTTCCTAAAACACTCACGCGTATTAATCCCATCGCGTGATGAAGGCAACGAACGAGACGTATCGAGATCGATTGAGATATTGCTAAGTATTGCCGCAAATCGTGATACAAGATAATGGTAAATCGTAGAATATGGTAGATCCGCGATAAATACGTTGAACATATTGCTGTGTAACGTCATGAGTCTAAATGTTGAAACTTGATGAGTGTAATAAGTGGCAATCTTTGTCTCTACACTCTCTCGCGCAAGTGCTTTCCAATTTCCTTTAGTACTTTCGTGCGTTACAATCCAAAAATAATGTATTATAGGAAATATAAAATCATAGCGTGATATAAGACTTAAATAATATATAATATTCTACGGAGGTACATGCTTGATATACAATAGAAAGGAATTGTAGGACAATCTTCTACATCAGGAACAGATACGATAAAATATCCACAGTTCATATTCAGCGGCTTTCTTATAAATGGTACTGTGCTAATCCTACGTCTATGCTATTTCCATCCTATAGCTACGTTATCTTTCTCAATGATAGTCAAACGTGCGTTATGGCACACAATGTGGAACACGGAACGGCTCCTTGGAGAAGGGGCTTAACGATTCTTAACACAATGATATGACGTTCTTAGTTTAACTTTTTTTTATCTGAAAATTTGTTTTACATATTTGTCAGATTTTCCCAGGAAAAATGAGACCAAACACAATATACTAACGACCACATGCACATCTTTAATATTTATTCGACAATTGATTTTATTTTATTATCACCCCGACTACATTAGAAAGATGATATGTTAGCCACACTTAAAATAATGATGGGAATGTTCTTTTAATGTATTATAACTCTTCCATGTATTTTTCTGAACTACAATATTTAATGTTTATTCAGTAGATATGTGATTTTATGCCTTCGCTACGAGCATCGGTTTTTTTGCCAAACGTAAACGTCATCGACGTGTAAATTGGCGGTGTAGGATTATGTTTCAGCATCATTCGTCGAATGATGTCTCCTCTCTCAAATGGTACCTTATTTCTCATTAATAACATTCAGATATGTCTCCTAGATTTGCGATACCACGCTTTACGCATTCAGTGGAATTTATAGAAACAGGACTTACATTTCGACATGTATGACGATGTACAACAATACTTTGTGTAACATTCAAGTAAGAAGCATTCTCTTCAAGTAAAATCTGACCAGTATGTTTAAAACATATACAGATTAAAATAAAAATGAAGTTTAAAAAAGTAAATGTAATTTTTCATACTGGTTCTTAAATGTCTCTTTTGCCTTGGCTCGGGCTTGACCAGTTTTTTTTGTTTTCTTTGTTCGGCACACTACAAACGCAATCTGCGCATTTGGGAAACTGAACCTCCCTGCCGCATAATTGACACAAATGGTATCTATATATATCCATCACAATAGTACATGCATATGGGCGCATGTATGCATATTAATTTCCAAAAATGTTTTCATCAAAAAACCTTATTTCGAGGATGGGGCAGGAATCTTATGATAGTCAGAAATATTATTTATGTGAGCGTATTTTCGAGATTGAGTCACAAGGTGATCACGGTTTTTTTTTATGTTAACCTTAAACTACCTTAAAAAACCAAGCCTTCAGAAGTAAATAAATTTATTTCAAAGTAAATTATATATTTACAAAAATAGAAACATATGGTTCCACGCGTGTCTAAAGCTGCTATCATACCATACCCTTCGCCCCAAAACGGAGTACATTTTTTTAAACCTTTTACAATACGTTAATCGTCTAGCCGCTATAGCTTGTCATTCCGTTGAATCAAAATCACGCATAATGTGTTGCGATGCGCCTGACATAAACATAAACTAAAAATGATACTGATGTTCTTCAGGGACCAGTATGCCGCTTATCGTGTTAAACAAACAATAATTTTGAAAATAATTGTGTACAAAACTTAATATAGCATCATATCGCAGAATAAGTGGCAAATATTTGAAGGATATCATGATATCAACGCATAACAACAATAAGAGAAACTGACCTTCTTTTCAAATGACGATGAACGAATGATGTTTTAAAAAACTCTATACACTTACATTCACAAAAGATATTCAATGTCGATACACCAGTTTGTACACATTTTGCAAGTTATTATTTTACTCTTTATATTTCCAATCATTGCTCGCATTTACTGAAAGTTCTGTTCTGTTCTTTCATGAAGTGCGTCTATACTGTTTACGTAGTTTCTATACACAATGTATTTTTAACTACATCAAAAGTAGACATTCAACAGATTCAAATCAGGCGGTCAATCATGCCGCGCAATACTACCACCATGACCTATCCATTTTTTTTTTAGAAAACGCACGTTTAAAAATTGTCTACGAAGTGAGCAAAAATATCGAATACAATTTCTGGCAAATGTGACTACAGTACAAATTCTATAACTGACACTCAGTATGGAGCATTTGTGTCAATTATGTGGCAGGGAGACTCAGTTTCCCAGGTGCGCAGCTTGCCTTTGTGGTGTGCCGATCAAAGAAAACAACGAACAAAGGCGACCGCGGCCAAGAGAACTAGTCAGGCCCGAGCCGAAGCAAACGAGCTATTCAAAAACCAGCCTAAAAAGTATAGCCATTAACTTTTTTAAATTTTAGCTTTATTTTAATCTGAACATTTTTTTTAACATATTGGTTAGATTTTACTTGTTTCATATCTCTTTAGTGATTAATTTCATTAAGTCTTTAATCAAATTACGAATCTTTCTCACTTGAAAGTTACATCAAATATCGTCATATATGTCGAAATGTAAGTTGTGTTTCCATAAATTCCACTGAATGCATAAGTACGTCATATTTAGGGGACATCATCTGAGTATCATTAATCAGAAAGAAGATACCATTTGAGGGAGGAGACACCATTCGACGAATGACGCAGAAGCACAATGCTACACCGCCGATTCACACGTCAGTGGCGTCCACGTTTGGCAAAAAATCAGATGCTTGCAGTGAAGACATAAAATACATACCTACCGAATAAACATCACGTTTATAATTGCAGTTTAGCAAAATTTATGGAAGAGTTGTAATATATAACAATGGCATGTCTATTATTATTTTAAGTGTGACTAATCATCCGTCTTTCTAATATAATCTAAGGGATAATAAAATAAAATCAGTTGTTGAACAAGTAGTAAACAGGTACATGTGGTCGTTATTACATCGCGTTTGGTTTCATTTTTATCAGAGAAATCGCACAAATATATTAAATAAAATTTCAACTAAAAAAAAAGTAAACAAGAACATTATATCATGCGTTAAGAACTCTCAAGCCATGCTTTTGTCAAAGGAGCCGCACCGTATACCCCATTGTGTGCCATGACACACATTTGACTAATTTTGATGAAGATAACATAGATGTAGAATCGAAGTAACATAGGCGTACGAGCAGCACAGTGGCATTCATGAGAGTCTAAGAGTGCTAGCTATCAAATTTTTACTGTAAAAGCTGAAAATGTTAAAAAAGTAAGTCACTCAGTTGTACAACCTTGCGTACAAGTACAAGGTCATTTTGAGCATCTCTTATAAAGTCACGTGAAGGCAGGTATAACGTATCCCAAAAATATTCGAAGAGTAGGCATAGTACATTTTCTGGCTGGATATTTTTTATTGTAAAGATATGTTTTCAAAAATGACATATTTTGCACAATAAAAATTGTTAAAAGACATAATGCCGTATTTTTGGTTCCCAAAAATATTCGGACACTATCCATTCTTATCTCTTATTTCATATAATAGTATTATAAAAATGTTAATAGTCTGTGACTAAATTAATTGGTTTTAAAATATTGTTACGCCAACTAGAGATGCCGCCTTAGGCCCGAACAGCGACGGTTATCAACGGGAATGTTAACAATGGAAGACGATAGAGTGAGGGCGCGAAGATAACCTGGATGGCTGCATGGTCATAACATATTGTGCTTACGAATAACTCTGTATCAATAAATTCGTTCGATGAGTTCTTAATTTTGGTGTTGTGGTTATTGTTCTCCTGACAAGCATACATGGATTCATCTACCAGCACCCTCCGGCGTAACAATATTTCTGTATTTCTTAGGCATATCATTTATAATTTTGTTTAAATAATCTACAGTTATATACGTCCATTTATACCCTAGTCTATATTTTAATTGGCTTATTAAAAATAATAGGATTTTTCGAAATTTTCTATCAAATTCATCACATCAATTTTCGATAGGATTAATCGAATGACTATCGAATGACTATGATAACTATGATGACTCCGGTGGGAGATGAAAAATTTGGTGAAATGTATATGATAAAATAAAACTCTTGCATAATATATGCCGTGTGTTTGAGGATGGTGTTTTGATAAAACCTTAAAATTTTGCAATCGAGATGAGAATTTACAAAACGGGCTTGCTTAGCCAACCATTGGCGATGTTATTTTTTAGTTTATGTGTCGCTACAGCTGTCGGTCCCTCCTCAGAATTTGTTCAATAATCTGGTTAAGAATGTCTGCATAAAAAAAGAGACAACGTTCTCAAATGATTATAACTCCAGCCAGTACATCGGCTAGAAGTTAGGCAAGTTAAGGAAATTTAAAAAGAAGGTTAAGAGTGAAAAAATGTTAGTCGATTTAAATATCACTAAATCTGTTGTTTGATAATTTGTTAACTAACACACATTGTAATATCTACATAAAAATTATCCGTAGAAAATCATTATGTAAATTTAGCGTACAACTTGTGATTCTTATGCGCAGCATTTGAGAAATTTATTTACGTATATTATTGTTAGTAAAAAATTTCAGTTTTAAATTATCAAACTTATTAATCTCCTGATTTTCCATTATTTTTAGTTTATGTAAACTACGAGATTTGTCAAGAATACACCGGTTGAGAATGGGTAACTTAGGCCTTTTCGTCCTTCTGAGAAACTAGCAGTATCACAGACACACGCTCAGCGCTGAGTGCACCTGCCATCTTCGACGCGTCTTGATCATCTGTCAATGCTGCATATGATACATTGGACAGAAGGTTGTTGGACAGAAGACTTTATGTAAGGCCTAATTTAGAAGTGAAGAAAGCTGTTCAATCAATGTATATCTTTAACCTCTTAGACCCGGTATGGCATTATAGCACCTCATGTATGTCCCATCGATATGTGCGGTACGCTACTATAATGATTTTCATGTATGTCGTTATTTTGAACAGTATGTCAGAATAGTAGCCCCCTGATGGAGGACTTTGCGCCGTGATTTAAAATATATTATACAAACTTGTATTAATAAATATTAAAGCGTACGTATCAATATTATTTTAATGTCTTTTTCGTAACTCATTACGTGAAAATGTATAAAGATTTTATAATTGATTCATATATTACTCTATTCTCATGCAATTTCATAATGCCAAGCTTCATCAGTCACGGATCGTGGCGTTCCCTTGTTTAACCCCTTGACATCAAATGACGTCTAGGAGACGTCATTCATTTCATATGCCATTGTAGACTGACGTCTTAGAGATGTCAGGAACTGTCTCCAGCAGACGTCGTGTAGTACATTATTATTTTATAATATTACATTATTATTGTCCATTAACATTATATATCAACCTGATTAAATGTTATGTAGCGATGCAAATTTTAAAATAAAAAATGCATAGATTATGCATAGATTATGCATTTTTTTCCATTTATTAAACGGTTCTTTTCTAGCGACTTGTTTAACCAGCTTGAATGAGGGTTCTTCAAATTGTATTGGCCAATATTATTTGGAAACATTCTTCTAATAACTGACTATCAATTTTTACAACATTTTTTTGCGGATTTTCTATCCCCTTTTAAAAAATTCTATTTTTCTATTTCGTTCTTAAAAGAGTTATTTTTCCAGTTTATTCAGTATATCCGTAACAATATTTTTACTTATACGATAGCATCAATTTCATAATAGGTTTCTACTTTTTTCTAGTGGAAAATTGCAAATTACAGCATAACTGTCGACGTATTTTTTTCACTTTGGATAAAGTATCATTTGCTATGTCGAATACAAGCCCAAATAAGGTTTATAAGCTCACGTTTTCGCTTTCTTGAAATATTATGCTACCAGAAAGAGATAAACAGAGAAATATAATGTGTCCAAATATTTTTGCGAGCTGGAAATACAGGTACATTGTATTAGAAAATTTTTTCTATACAATACACGTATGCAAATTTATCAACTAAAAAGTTTTTATTAAAATTAATATACAATGTATTATTTAAGAAGTAAACTAGGCCATTATTTTGTAAACAACTGAAGTAGACCAATCATGAAATTAGGCATAATCTAATATCCGAATACTTTTGGAAGTCACTGTATGCACAGCTTCTTAAAACTCGTACTTCCCAAAACATGAAAATATATTCAAACAGGACAATCTATATATAATCTTTTTGATAATTTTGATGTATTAAGATTATATCTAAAATATATGCCGCTTATTGTAGGACACCTTGTACAATATACGTATGTATGTATGTGCATATAATTATACATACAAGATGGCTTAATAGGTTAGATTACCTTAAATGTCTCCGTTGCTTTTAGAGATACAAAAAAACTTGATTTACAAGCGTTTTATAGTAACAAAAGGCTTATATCATGCAAAGTACAATTTTTTTTTTTCTAAATAAAGCGTTTTTGGCGATTCGAGCTGCGGTGACGTAGTGGATAGAGGTTCGATCTTCTACGCGGGAGATTCGAGTTCGAATTCCGTACATCACCTCTAATTTTTTTTATATGATATGTATACTGCAACACTGGTGGTTCCAAACCCACCTTAAAAATTATGCCAAATGACCATAGCAGTCAGTGCCGAATATAATTAGTTAAAGAAAGCTTTCCAAGATTCGACAATCACCCTGATTGTTTTATATAATGCCCAGTTTATACATATATAAAAGACTGACATATAATTTGGTCAAAGTGATAGTATGCGTATGTATACAACACTACTCTTGCTGAATTAATTATTCAGTACTAGGCTGAATGTGTGACGTACACCGGCCCTATGCTTATCGAAGGAGGAAAGAGACGAAGCGAAAAAAGGAACGAAACAGCCAAAGAACGCGCGAGAACGTTCGACGGGCCAGAATAACCTAACAATAGATACTTTGCAAAGGATTAAGGAACAAAGCCTAGCCGGTGAACCATAGCTATGGGCAACCGGAGTACTACGAGCCAAATACCCTTATCCGTAGATAACGGGCAGCCGCCGAACGTCTTCGATAAACAAATGGCGCGACAAATCCTCAACTAACACCTAACAAAATGTCCGCGTTAAACAATTTCTCTGGCTAGAGAGGGGGTAGCC
>JBCFXI010002861.1:0-15352 GCA_038496175.1 Ampulex compressa
CTGCGCCTGGCTTGACGATGCTTCGCTAATTGCCCGACGTCGAAGCTTGCGTCTTCCTGAGGAAAGCAATACGCGGGTCGCGCTGTGACAACTTCCCCGCGCGCGGCACGACCGCGCATGGTTTAGTGTTGCGTCGCACCTTCTCGGCCTTGGAGGCACGCGTCTGGCGGAGGTAAGCAATACGCGGCTGGCGCTATTAATGATTCCCCGCCCGCGGCACAACTGCGCCTGTCTTAACGATGCGTCGCTACTTGCCCGACGTCGAGGCGTGCGTCTGCCTGAGGAAAGCAATACGCGGCTCGCGCTATGACAATTTCCCCGCGCGCGGCACGACCGCGCCTGGTTTAGAGATGCGTCGCTCCTTCTCGGCCTTCAAGGCACGCGTCCGGCGGAGGTAAGCAATACGCGGCTGGCGCTATTAATGCTTCCCCGCCCGCGGAACAACTGCGCCTGGCTTGACGATGCTTCGCTACTTGTCCGACGTCGAGGCGTGCGTCTGCCTGAGGAAAGCAATACGCGGGTCGCGCTATGACAATTTCCCCGCCCGCAGCACGACTGCGCATGGTTTAGTGTTACGTCGCACCTTCTCGGCCTTGGAGGCACGCGTCTGGCGGAGGTAAGCAATACGCGGCTGGCGCTATTAATGCTTCCCCGCCCGCGGCACAACTGCGCCTGGCTTGACGATGCTTCGCTAATTGCCCGACGTCGAAGCTTGCGTCTTCCTGAGGAAAGCAATACGCGGGTCGCGCTGTGACAACTTCCCCGCGCGCGGCACGACCGCGCCTGGTTTAGAGATGCGTCGCTCCTTCTCGGCCTTCAAGGCACGCGTCCGGCGGAGGTAAGCAATACGCGGATAGCGCTATTAATGATTCCCCGCCCGCGGCACAACTGCGCCTGTCTTAACGATGCGTCGCTACTTGCCCGACGTCGAGGCGTGCGTCTGCCTGAGGAAAGCAATACGCGGCTCGCGCTATGACAATTTCCCCGCCCGCGGCACGACCGCGCATGGTTTAGTGTTGCGTCGCACCTTCTCGGCCTTGAAGGCACGCGTCTGGCGGAGGTAAGCAATACGCGGCTGGCGCTATTAATGCTTCCCCGCCCGCGGCACAACTGCGCCTGGCTTGACGATGCTTCGCTACTTGCCCGACGTCGAGGCGTGCGTCTTCCTGAGGAAAGCAATACGCGGCTGGCGCTGTGACAACTTCCCCGCCCGCGGCACCACTGCACATGGCTTAGCGATGCGTCGCTCTCTCTGCCCTCGAGGCGCGCGTCTGTATGCCGAAAGCATTACGCGGCTGGCGCTATGACTATTTCCACCTTGCTTAACGACGGCGCACCTTCTTGGCCTTCGAGGTGCGTGTCTGTCGATAAGAAGCAATAAGTGGCTGGCGCTATGAATGATTCCCCGCCCGCGGCACAAGAGGGCCGTGCTTAAAGATGCTTGGCTACTTGTCCGCTGTCGAGGCGCGCGTCTACCTGAGAAAAGCAACATGCGGCTGGCGCTATGACTATTTCCGCGCCCGCAGCACAACCGCGCCTGGTTTAGAGATGCATCGCTCCTTCGAAGCCTTCGCGGTGCGCGTCTGTCAGAAGCAAGCAATAAGTGGCTGGAGCTATGAATGTTTTCCTGCCGGGGGATCGCGGGCACCGCGTTCCGGGGGATCGCGGTCACCGCGTTCCGGGGGATCGCGGGCTCCGCGTTCCGGGGGATCGCGGGCACCGCGTTCCGGGGGATCGCGGGCACCGCGTTCCGGGGGTTCGCGGGCTCCGCGTTCCGGGGGTTCGCGGGCTCCGCGTTCCGGGGGATCGCGGGCACCGCGTTCCGGGGGATCGCGGGCACCGCGTTCCGGGGGATCGCGGGCTCCGCGTTCCGGGGGATCGCGGGCACCGCGTTCCCGGGGATCGCTGGCACCGCGTTCCGGGGGATCGCGGGTACCGCGTTCCGGGGGATCGCGGGCACCGCGTTCCGGGGGATCGCGGGCACCGCGTTCCGGGGGATCGCGGGCACCGCGTTCCGGGGGTTCGCGGGCTCCGCGTTCCGGGGGATCGCGGGCACCGCGTTCCGGGGGATCGCGGGCTCCGCGTTCCGGGGGTTCGCGTGCTCCGCGTTCCGGGGGTTCGCGTGCTCCGCGTTCCGGGGGATCGCGGGCACCGCGTTCCGGGGGATCGCGGGCACCGCGTTCCGGGGGATCGCGGGCTCCGCGTTCCGGGAGTTCGCGGGCTCCGCGTTCCGGGGGATCGCGGGCTCCGCGTTCCGGGAGTTCGCGGGCTCCGCGTTCCGGGGGATCGCGGGCTCCGCGTTCCGGGGGTTCGCGTGCTCCGCGTTCCGGGGGATCGCGGGCACCGCGTTCCGGGGGATCGCGGGCACCGCGTTCCGGGGGATCGCGGGCACCGCGTTCCGGGGGATCGCGGGCTCCGCGTTCCGGGGGATCGCGGGCACCGCGTTCCGGGGGATCGCGGGCACCGCGTTCCGGGGGATCGCGGGCACCGCGTTCCGGGGGATCGCGGGCTCCGCGTTCCGGGGGTTCGCGTGCTCCGCGTTCCGGGGGATCGCGGGCTCCGCGTTCCGGGGGATCGCGGGCTCCGCGTTCCGGGGGTTCGCGGGCTCCGCGTTCCGGGGGTTCGCGGGCTCCGCGTTCCGGGGGATCGCGGGCTCCGCGTTCCGGGGGATCGCGGGCTCCGCGTTCCGGGGGTTCGCGTGCTCCGCGTTCCGGGGGATGGCGGGCACCGCGTTCCGGGGGATCGCGTGCTCCGCGTTCCGGAGGTTCGCGGGCTCCCCGTTACGGGGAATCGCGGGCTCCGCGTTACGGGGAATCGCTTGCTGCGGGTCATCAATCCAACGTAGCCGTAGGCTGTGCCAGCTGTTCATCAGGACGCGCGATCACATTGGGGCTTCGTGCAGGACCACAAACTCCCACATACAGGAGGCAGACTCTCTCTTCGGGCCCACCTAGGTTCGGAAGAAGTTGACATACCCAGTCAGTCAACCTTTCCGCTCGGACTCTAGCTCCATCAGGCCTCGAGGACGCCTCGAGCTAAAACCCAAGCACAGTGTATCAGGCCCCTAGGCGTTTAAAAGCACCGGATAGCTCCTCCCGTGTAACCCCCAATTCGCCGGACCAGATGGTAGAGTCCTGCATGTTATCTGGCTGGGGACGCCGCGACACTCTGCCCGGAGAGTCGGGGAAGTGTGCCGAGACAACCTCCCCAAGGAGCTAGGGGCCAAGGGACTCCGTTATTGGAGAGACCCATGCGCTGGCCCATCACCAAGTAGTATGGGCGCTCTCATGAATCCTTATCGAGAGACCCGACGAGCTCTTGCGAAGCCTAGGCCTTGGCCGCTTTGATGACCCGCCTGAGGGCTTTCTGTATCTCACGGAAGCCCTCATACAGCTTGGCGACACACGCTTCGTCGCGGTTGTTTCCTACGGGCGCGGGTGTGCCGACGGTGGACGCGAAAGCACGCATCGCGCATGTCCGCAATTGTGCCTAATCCACCAGTACATCGCGCGCCACGGACAAAATCTGGCCCGGGGCATGGGGGTATCGCATACAGCCGTTATTGCGCTTCGAAGCTACTCGGCCGTGTCGGGTATGGTTCACCCAACGCGCGACAACCACATCCATCGGGACGTAGAGAAGATCCGGAAGAGATTCAATCTCGGTCGCCGCTCGCTAGATGTTCCCCCACTGTGCCGCCGCGTACAGCGCCCCGCGCTCCATCAACGCAAGGGACAGTGCGCGCAGCGTGCCAAATCTGACGATCGGCAAGAGGCCACCCAGTCTGCGTCATCCAGAACGCCGTATGGCTTCTCGACGACCGCCAACCCAATGTTCGACTCGTGTAGAGTCTGGACCATTAACTCCTAGGCCGCGCGCGAATAGTTCAAGTTGATCTGGAGGAGGCGATGGGTCATTAAGTTTATTCCATATTCATGACCTTCTTCAGGCCAGCTGCTGGCTCTTTCGATTCCTCCATCATCCCCAAACAGGCGGCTTCCGAATCTGCCGCCTGCTCGGATGTGGACGGCACATCTGGCGGGATCACCGCCGCAGCCGTTGCGAACCTTGCCCCACTCCGGCGACTCCTCCTTTTAGAAAGAACCGTTGCACACGATGCGCTGCCAACGCTGTCGTCGACCCTTCGCCCAAGATCCCTACATAGTGGACAGCAAGGTAGAGCCGCAGACACTCAAACGAGGTGGCCTCTGCCCCCACACCGGTAGCAACACTCGCTGCAGTCAACGGTGTCCGGCCACCTGAAGCTGGTATGGCACAGCTCCAGACACCGAAAACCGCGGTAGTATCCACGCGACTGAGTAACACGAGCCGCGATAATAAGACCGCCGCGACGGTCGAAATCGGCACTTTCCTTTACTTTGTAACCCTCTACCTGCGGTACCTTCGGCGGTCCCATTGGTTGTAGACTGACGATGCCAACGGAGGATAGCCATTCTCCCGACCGATTTGCTCCCACTTGGGAGCGCTGGTCTTCCTTCGACCTTTTGACCGGATCTGTTGACTAACGACGATCCTCTCGGTCAACGAGCCCTCCACCGCACTGACGGTGATGTCTCTCTGGACGGAGATTGTGGGTCGCAAAGCGAGGAGGGCACAGCGGCGACGATAGGTGGCGTCCCCGGTCGTCGCTGCCACTTCATCCGCCCGACGGAATGATCGGGCGACGAGGGAGGCTGGCGGCGTCCACGATGATCGCCCGACCGTGGAGAGGGTAAGCCTACCACGGCCACCCACAACCGCAGCCGTGACGATCACTGTCCCCTTGCAGCGGACAAAGACATACGCGGAGGCGATGTCCACCGCCAGGTCAAACATTGACCTGGCTGAAATGGACATCGCCTCCGTGGGCCCTAGACGGGCTATGACCGGGTGTCTAATCCTAAAAATCCCCGGCCCTGAGGGCGACATAAAGGCGGCAACGTCCACCGCCAAGATAACGGAGGCCCTGGCGGGCACAGGGGTCAGGGTCGTTCGGCCCTCAAAAAAGGTGGAAATCCGCCTACGAGGGCTAGACGACTCCGTATCGCCCCGTGAGGTGGTGGTGGCCCTGGCCATCGCAGGCGGATGCCGGAGGAGGAGATTAAGACCGGAGAAATCCGGTTCTCCCCCTCTGGCATGGGCACAATATAGGTCCAATGTCCGCTCGCGGCGGTAAGCAAATTGGCCGCAGCTAGCGCGGTTCTGGTCGGCTGGTCTTCTGTCCGGGTGCAGATTCTACTTGCACGCTCACTGCGGTGCTACAGATGTCTGGAGATTAGACACGGGCTCCAGGTGCTTGAACGCTGTGAACCACAACGGGCGATGCTATAGGTGCGGCGGCAGCGACCACCGGGCCACGCAGTGCACAGCGGTGCTAAAATGCCCACTGTGCATTGATCTTGAGTGAAGGGCCGACCATAGAGTTGGCAGCACGTTCTGCGCCCCGACTCCCTCTAAAAAGAGGGGGAGTCGGACTATGTCGCGGGGCGGCCCAGCCGCGGCGGCAGGGCCACCTGCCTGCCCGCCGGGAACTGGCGGCTCTGACATCGCGCCGGGGGCTGCCCGCCCCGGGCCAAAGGAGGAGCCGGCTATGCCGGCAGCTGGCCTGGGAAAAGCTATGCACCTGAACTAAGTTCATGGTCCATTGCTTCCTCTAGGTAAATCTGAACCACTCGCGCGGGGCCCAGGACCTTATGATTCAGGCTCTGCGGGAGTGGAACAAGGGCTGACGGTCGTCGCGGAGCCATACCGCGTCCTGGACCATCCAGATTGGGTGGGGGACGCGGACGAACTGGTAGCGATCGTCAGGTTCACCACGCCGCGTTCTCCGCCCTTCACGCTGTTAAAGAGCGGAGCTGGGTTCGCGGTGGCACAGTGGGGGGACATCGCGGTGGTACGATGCTACATCTCGCCCCACTGCGGTCTTGACATGTTCGAGACGTACCTGGGCGGGGTGGGACATTGTGTGCCCCGTGTCACCCCTCGCCCGATACTCGTCCTGGGGGACTTTAATGCCCACGCCATGGCGTGGGAATCCCCCAGAAACGATGCATGAAGGCAGGTATTGCTCGACTGGGCGGCAGAGATAGAGCTCCTGTTGCTCAATCGGGGGTCCACTCAGATGTGCGTAAGATGGCAGGGACAGTCCATCGTCGACCTAACGTTGGCAACCCCTGCCGCAGCACGTCGCATGTCGAGCTGACGGGTGGCAGCCGAGTTGGAATCCTTGTCGGACCAATGATACGTCCTGATAGACGTGGCCGCCACTCGCCAGAGATCTTCACCCCGGCACGGCCGCTCATCGAGCGATGCACCATCGCGAGAAGTCGCTTAGTCGACTAAACGAAGACGTCCTGATGGCCGCGAACCACGCCGTGGCCTGACCAGAATGCATTCCGGCCGGGCCCGTCGACGTGCGAGTGGAATGCAAGTGGTTGCGGGGAGCAATGACGGCAGTCTGTGAGGCCGCCATGTCCCGGGCCAGACTCCACGCCCAGCGCGCCATGTACTGGTGGTCGGAAGCGATTGCGAAACTGCATTCCATATGCATCGCGCCCGACGTTGGTACACTCGCGTCCGACGAAGAAGGGACCGCGACGAGGCGTGAGTCGCTCAAACATATGTAGCCTTTAGCGACGCGCTCGAGCCCTAAAGAAGGCCATCAAAGAGGCCAAGTCCCAGGCTTGGAGTGAGCTCCTCGGGGCTCTGGACCTATGGGGGAGGCCGTACCGCATAGTTCTAGGTAGGCTTTGCCATGGGTCCCTCCCGTGACAGAGTCCCTTGACCCCGGGCTACTTGGAGAGGTCATCGCGGCACTCTTCCCTGATTTGTCGAGGGAAGTGACGCGACGGCCTCTGCCTGAAGGCAAGTCGGAGCCTAACATCTGGTCCGGCAAGCTGGGGATCACGTCGAAGGAGTGGTCCGGGGCTGTTAAGCGCCTCGGGTCCCGATGCACTGTACCGGGTTCCGACGATATCCCCGGACACGCCTGGGTCTTGGCCCTAGGCGTCCTCGGAGCCAGACTGGTGGAGCTATTTAACAGCTGTCTCCGATCTTGCCTATTTCCCTCACTGTGGAGGCGGAGCAAATTGGTCCTCATCGGGAAGAAAAGTCGACCCGCTGAGGCAGCCTCGGCGTACGTCCGATCTGTCTGCTCGACGAGGTGAGGAATCAGTTTGAGCACATCATCGCTTCCCGCTTCGTCGGGCACGTGTCCGCGGTAGGTCCCGATCTGGCCGAGAGTCAGTTTGGCTCCCGACTGAACCGCTCCACCGTGGATGCGGTGTTGAAAGTGAGGGCCCACTCGGATTTGGCCTTGGGCGAGGTGGCGTTGGCGATGTCTTTAGATATCGTCAACGCATTTAACACCTTGACGTGGGCGGCCATCTTGGGTGTCTTCGGCACCACCGAATGTCGAAGTACCTCCAGGGTGTGATCGGGTCTTACCTATCGGGCAGTTGAGTGGAGTACCCAGACAGGTCGGGCGCTATGGTGGTGAGGGAGACACGATGCGGTATCCCACAGGGGTTCGTTCTTGGATCTATTCTGTGGGACATCGCATACGATACAGTAATGCAAGCCCCCCCCCCCACGGGGTCAGCGTCACGTGTTACACGGTTGATACGTTAGTGCTGGCCACCGGGGGAAAATAGAAACGGACGCTCCGCCTCGCCAAATGCGGAGTGGCCTGCGTCATCCGGAAGATCGAGCAGCTAGAACTTCATGTGGCTCTCCACAAGACTAAGGCGTTGTGGTTTTTCAACCCTCGTCGCTGTGGAGAGCCGCCCAGGTCCTGACTCCAGGTAGGTCAGACTGAGGTCGAGGTAGGCTCCGGGTTGAAATACCTGGGGCTCACCTTGGACAGCCAGTGGCGCTTTGCGGTCCATTTCGATCGCCTAGCCCCCCGAGGATGGCGGGCTGGAACGGCCGCCTCTTTCCGAACCTCGAAGGACCCGAGGAGAGGGTTCGCCGACTTTATGCAGGGTTCATGCGGTCCGTGGCCCTGTACGGGGCCCCGGTATGGTCGCGCGACCTGATGATCAGCCGGCACAGTCCGGACCGGCTGCGCCAGATCGAAAGGCGGATGGCTATTAGGATCACGCGGGCGTACCACACGACCTCCTACGTGGCGGTGATGGTTGTGGCGGGGCAGATCCCCATGGAACTCCTGGCGGAGGAGATGGCGGAGAGACACTCTCACTCCTCGTCCCTCCGTCAGACTCGCGATGCCCCGCCAGAACCAGCGATCGACGAGGCGACCACGAGGCGTCAAGCCCAGGAGTGCGCTGTTTCGGAGTGGCAGAGACGCCTCTCCGAGCCCGCGAACGCGGAACAGCGTGCTGTCGCGGCTGTCCTGTCCAGCCTCGGGAAGTGGCTATGTAGGACCTGGGAGCCAGCGGATCTACCAAATAACACAGGTGCTCACTGGGCATGGATGCGTCGGTGAGTACCTGTGTCGGATCAAGAAGGAACGGATGCCACAGTGTCACTACTGCTCTGACGTGCATGACACGGCACAGCACACGCTGAAGCATTGCCCAGCGTGAGAAAGGTTGCGCCGTGTCTTGCAAAAAGAAGTAGGTATGGACCTCTCGCTGCCAGCAGTTGTGCAAGCGATGCTGAGCAGGGAGAGGTCCTGGCGAGCCGTGATCTCCTTCTGCGCGCAAGTACTGTTGCAGAAGGAAGTCGCGGAGCGCACCCGGAAACGTGCGGACCCGTTGTGCCGAGGCAGGGTTAAGGGTTGCGGGGGACGTAGCGTCCCACATCGCCCTCGCCATATTAATTTTGACAAAGTGATGCGGCTGAGAGCGCACCTTACGCCTATTACACTAGCCATGCCACTAGGAGTTACAAGTGTTCCAAGTGGGGGCTCGCACCACTATTACACGCAACTCTCCGGGGGGGGGGGGGGAGCGTTTGCGTTGCGGTCGCGCAGCGTCGTCAAATTAGCTAGTAAGTCGAGGTCTCTGACCCCCGAGCAAGGGTCGCATAAGTGATGCAGCACGGGGGGCACCGTGATGTGTTGCTTGTAGTTCCCGGTGCCCCCTCCCTCTAACTGCGTATATCAGGTGTACCGGTATAAAGTGAGCGGTAAGATACAAATGTGTCGATAGGGAACATTTGTTGTAAACGAGCTTTCATTTTTTTTTGTTTGTTTGGTATGACATCTGTCAACCACATTTAACCCTTCTAGTGCCGAGCGCCAAACGGGTGCTTATGCGAAGATAACCGGACGAATTTGACGCTTTTACTAAGGTATAGAAAAACGCTCAAAAAAACCAAACTAAGAATGATATTTAAAAAATTCAAAATGCAACGTATTAGGGAAGAAAGGGAGAATAATGTCATGCCAATTGTATTTCAATGGGTAGTGAAAATTACACGAAAAACATGAAAATAAAACATGATAAAAAACGTAAAAACAGGTTGCTCTTCTTCAAACAGTATTTGCATATAAGAACAGTCATCGTTTGATCACAGTTTTATGTATATCACGTAGTATGAAGTATAACTATAACATTTTTAATAATTTTTAACAAAATAACCAATATCGGTCCTGAGAACAGAAGGATAACTGCACAGTGCACAGCAATCGTCAGGCAGACCTATTACAGAAGAAGTGGATCGCGTAGATGGTATGACGCCACTGAAAAAAAATGTCATATTGTTATAAACATTTATATTTAGTTGTCTCGCTACTAAAAATATATAATATTTACTTATTTTTACTCACAGAAACAACAGAAATTCTCGATATATTCTTCACTATCGTTAATGATATCTTCATCTTGCAACTCTTCTTCGCTAGTTTCAGTATCGCTATATATTCTGCAAGCATACCGACGGCTTGGTGCACATAACTGATCATCACTGTCAACATCTTCTTCATTTGGTTCGCGCACATCAATAAATCGAACTAACTCTGCATCATTTATATCCGTAAAAACGTGTAGTTTTTGCAAAAATGTTGTATAAAATAACTGACGGTTGGCGAACACTGCTTATAAACGCACGTTAGAAATGCCAAAGAAAGACTAATTGGTCTTCCTCTCGCCATCTCAAAGTGATATCTTTTGTTCGAAGGATTTTCTGTTCAAAGAGATTTTCTGTCCTAATCGTAATCGCATACTGATGATTACATGTCTATTAAACGTCGCAAAACGGTCCCAAGACGCTGGCTTGTATCGAGATACTACCGTATCGCTCCAGCATGTAGGCTGTCTCGGCACTATCCAGCATAAAATACCACAAAAAGTTTTAACCAAAAATAATTTTTTTAATTCTCTTACAATGAGATTAAACCATTTATAATAATTTCTAAATTTATTTTGAGGTAAAGTTCCCTCACAATGCGAATAGTACGGCGCTATTGGATGCGTAACGATGTATCGTCGCTGGCACTTTTCACAAGTGTAGCGAACGACGATATATCGTCGTCCGGGACTAAAAGGGTTAATATGCATCAACTTATTGAACAAACAATATCATATTTTTTCATCATGTTAAAAATCTCGAATTTTTAACCAGAAAGTGATGATTTGCGGAAAGCATTAATTTTTCGTTTTCATTTGCAGAAAAGTGCTACAGAGTCGCATCAAATGCTTGTCAAGACATATGGTGATCATGTTCTATCAGAAGCAACATGCAAAAGATGGTTTCAACTGTTCAGAGATAATGATTTTGATGTGAGAAATGAAGAACGTGGAAGACCACCAAAAAAAATTCAAGACGTCGAATAGGAAGCAATGTTGGATGAAGATGATACTTTGAGTCAAATGCAAATGGCAGCAATGTTAAATGTTGCACAACAAGCAATTTCTGACCGTTTAAAAGTTATGGGAAAGATCCAAAAGTGTGGGAAATGGGTACCACATGAATCGAATGAAAGACAGATGGAAAACCGAAAAAACACTCGTGAAATTTTGCTTCAAAGACGCAAAAGAAAATCAGTTTTAACATCGAATTGTTACTGGCGATGAAAAATAGATCCGAGAACCATTAACATTGACTGCAAAACCAGATCGATTCGGTAAGAAGGCAAGTGTTTGATAGAATCAGAAAGGGGTGATCAGAAGCGATGAAAAATGGATTCATTTTAAGAATCCTAAGCGGAAAAAATCATGGGCTAATCCGAGACAACCATCAACATCGACTGCAAAACCGTATCGATTCGGCAAGAAGGCAATGCTGTGTGTTTGGTAGGATCAGAAAGGTGTGGTGTATCATAAGCTTCTAAAATCTGGTGAAACTGTTAATACTAATCGCTACAGACAACAAATGATCAATTTGAACCATGCATTGATCGAAAAACGACCAGAATGGATCAGAAGACGCGGAAAAGTAATTTTGTTACACGACAATGCACCTGCACACAAAGCAAAACCGGTTCAGGATACAATCAAAGCACTTGGCTGGGAGCTGCTACCCCACCCGCCGTATTCACCAGATTTGACCCCTTCCGACTACCATGTGTTTTCATCGATGGGACACGCATTGGCTCAGCAGCACTTCGATTCCTACGAAGAAGTCGAAAATTGGGTATCTGCTTGGTTTGCTTCAAAAGACGAACATTTCTATTGGCGTGGTCTCCACAAATTGCCAGAAAGGTGGTCAAAATGTATAGAAAGCAATGGTCAATACTTTGAATAACATTTTTTATTTACTTTCCCATTCAGAATTTGTGTTTCATTTTCAGGAAAAAAATGCTCATTCATACCGGTACACCTGATAAAATGGCCGCCGTGGAGGTTTTAGCCGGTAAGCATCCGGCACACCTCCGGCACGTAAAAAAAAAGAAAAAAACGATCTATGCCCCCACCCCCCACCCCAAGTGGAACGGATGGCTGGCTATGCTGTCTCCTTCTAAACCTCGAGCGGGACCGAGGAGACGCTCCGTCGCCTTTATATGGAGGTCGTACGGTCCGTGTCCTGTATGGGGCTTTGTATGAAAAAAAAAGAAAAGAAAAGCGGACCCGGACATACCGACTGCGTCAGCTACCTTCCCCCCGCCTCTCGACGATCACGCCCCGAAGGAGAAATCCTCATAAGTCAATCTACATTAAGGGTCCTCAATAGTGTGTTTGTTAGTACCCCTGATCTCTTTCGCTGTTTTGGGGGATCTTTTGCGGAGAAGTTGAGATATCTCAGAGAGAAAGAGACGAATTAACACGACAAGAACGTGTGGAACAAGAACTGGAGATACGGACCAACCAGTCTAGTGAATTCCTTTTTCGCCTCGCTTAAAGCGAAAACGCAATAATTCCATATGAAATTTTGTTTGAAGATGCTGCCGTGTCGGAAGGTACACTCTAATCCGGTTTTTAAAACTCGCCTGTAATTTCCTCAAGGTTTTGTTTGAGTTTTTTTTCTAATTTTGGCGCTCGGCACACCTTCACAGAATTTTTCTGAATACAAATATCACAATTATTATGCACTTCTCACAAAATTATAGCCAGGCAAGCCCAAAAACGTATCTCATAAATACAACGAAATTAGCGCCTCTATCGAAACAAAACACGGCCAGGACTACACTTACATTTTCTGAGTGTAGGAACAAAATTTTTATTTGGCACATTTACAAGGGAAAACCACAATAATCGTGATATTCACATCCGCGAGAATTATGCTGAGCCTATTGAAGAGCTCGTTTTAGAAAAAGTTGTAAAACAAAAATTTTCATTGATAAATACTTTCTACAAATTTATTTCTTGTAAAGTTCTAAGGGCCAAATTGCAACATCGAACCAATTAACATTATCCCTAATTGTACAAAGAATATTTAGAATAGAAAATCCATTGCGTTTTTCTTTGAAACGCCTTTGTGCAAGAAATGCAATAAATCTAATTCTTTTGAATAAGATCGTGGCTGCATGGTTTCGTGCTGTTTTTTGTCTCCTACTACTATTACGCCAATTATTACCTAACGTTGCTTTCCGGCTTGATCATATACTATTATTTTTTTTTATTTACTGTTTTTTGTTAATCCTGATAATATTTTTCTTTTTGTATTTATTCATTAAATTTGTTAAAGGAATTTGCAATTCACGCGCTTCTCATTGTGTGCCTATCTATATATACCTAGATCTATCGGGTCGATAAGTCGATCTTCATTCTTTTGTCTATAAACATGTAAGGCGTGTAAATTCTATATATTAAAATCTTATTTCATCGCAGCCTATTTTATTGCTCTCCCATCGTAACTCTGACAGGTTATGGGCCCAGGGACATTATGAGTAATGAGATAAGTATTTTTGGCGATGTAAAGTAATTAATAGAAAAGATAGAATCGGGAAGTGAGTTTGAGGTTATATAGCCACGCGTTCCCACGATGTTCGCCAATCTTGGAAATTCGACACGGATCGAATTGTTGACAAAGGATAACTATGATATATGGTGCATTCACGCAGAAGCGCTCCTGATAAAGAATGAAGGCTGGGATTATGTAAACGGGAGAAAACCTAGACCGAAAATTATCGAAGGAAGTGAGGTGTCGCTGGAAGCTGCACGTGCGTGGGATGTTGCGGACCAAAAGGCAAGATCCGACTTAATATTATCCATAGGTTCAAGTGAGCTAAAGCAAATTAAAGGATGTCAAACTGCACAAGAGGTATGACAAAAATTGAAATCTATATATGCGTCACGAGGTCCCGCGAAAAAGACCGCGTTACTAAAGAAGCTTACCGGTCACCGCATGGCAGAAGGCGCGGAAATTCGCAAACACATAAACGAATTTATTGAAGTTACAGATAAATTGGGTGAGATGGATATACCCATTCACAAGGACTTGCAAAGTGCATTACTTCTGAGTAGTCTGCCTGATACCTATGAAAACTTTAGATGTGCTATAGGGTCTAGAGATGAGCTTCCCAATATCGAAACGTTAAAAATAAAAATTTTAGAGGAATTTGAGACACGTAAGCAAAAGCACGAGGATGAACCAGGTGCCATGGCAATAGTGCAGGATAGAAGAACAAATGAGTGGAGACGAGATCAGAATAGGCAGAGTAAGAACATAAGGCAGGGAAGGACTGTGATAAAATGTTTTAATTGTGGCAAGCTAGGGCACAATTTGATGTCGTTGGAAACGAGGTAAGCCACATGCAAATGCGGCTCAAGAATTGCTGTATGCAGACATAAAGGAACAGGAGGATACCTGTGCAGCAACGATGGAATCCAGACATAGTAATTGGTGTCTAGATAGTGGGAGTACCTCACATTTATGTAAAGAAAAAGAAAAATTTGTCACATTATGTCCATGAACCCATAAGAAACTAAACTTAGCTAGTCATGCGTCAGCTGAAGTCAAATCTAAGGGAAATGTGCGTATGAAGACCTGCCTGAATAATAATATCAAAGATTTAGAATTTGTAGATGCACTGTATGTACCTGAGTTAAGAGTTAATTTGGCATCAGTTGCCAAGATCACAGAGAAAGGTAATGTTGTAACTTTCCCAAAAAGGGATGCTGTGATCAAAGGAAATGACGGAAAAATTAAGGCCAAAGCACAAAGAATAGGAGACCTGTACTATATAATGGAATCTGCTGAGCATGCTAAACATGTCGAAAGCGCACAAGGAAGTACAAACCTGAAATTATGGCATGAGAGGCTAGGACATCTGAATATGAGAGATCTAAAGTATATGACCAGAACGAAGAAAGCCGTGGGTATAGATATTCAAGGAGATGAAACAATGCCTCAGTGTGAGAAATGCATTCAAGGTAAACTTACATCAACTCCATTCCCTAAGAACTATGGAAGGAGCTCCAAGTTGTTAGAAATTATACATTCGGATTTGTGTGGACCGATGAAATCTGAGTCGTTAAACAGATCTAGATATATGCTAACATTTATTGATGATCATTCAAGATGGAGTCAAGTATATTTTCTAAAATCAAAGGATGAAGTGTTACAAAAATTCAAGGAGTTTAAGAAGTATGCACAAAACTTCACAGGTCAGAGAATAAAATTCCTACAAAGCGATAATGGCAGAGAATATTGTAACGCGAAATTTGATGAATTCATGAGAGAGGAAGGAATTCAGAGGCGATTAACTGTGCCATATACACCGCAGCAAAATGGGTTAGCAGAACGTAAAAATGGTACTCTAGTAGAGACAGCTAGATATATGCTATTGCAAGTGTCACGGACTATCGCGCCGCTGTCACCAGAATTATATTACGAACTATCCGCGACCGTCGAAATTACGTCGCGGTTTCGCGTCTTTCCGATTTATTTATCGAGATTTTAAGTTAAAGATAATTACGGTTTCGGGTCAAGCGTGTCTACGCGACACTCCCCTGGGATGAGGCAGATTAATTAAGACGTTAGGCGAATTTTGGAGGTTGAAGAAGAA
>JBCFXI010002862.1:0-15340 GCA_038496175.1 Ampulex compressa
CAAAAAGCAGAAGTGCGATAAGGGTTAATAATTCGACATTTATAAGCAAGGTGAGGGGTTAATAAGAAGGCGAGATAAATCCGGATATTTCAAGCCACTAAACTGAGTTTACGCACGAATTTTACAGGAGAATCGCACGCGCCTCTGGTGTTCGCGATGCTCACGTAATCGTTTTGTCGGCCGTCACTTCAGGTTTCCAAGAAATCACGTCAATGTGCAAAGATCGCTCTTCCCGGTTTGTGTCTCGACACACAGGAAAATAAAAAACGCGCGCACTTGACTGACTATCAAATTATTAACTTCATATCAGATATTATACATATAAATATATAATATATTTATATTATATATTTATTGATTTTTTTCATACTTACATTGATCATTGGCCGCCAAGTCCGCCATTTTTAATTCATACCAGACACTTTTTAATTCTTCATTACTCATATATTTAGCTGTGATTTTAGTGCTTGTTAAGACAGGCAATATATCTAATAAGATCAATTGAAGGAGATTTAATGGCATTGTGGAAAACATTAGTTTTTTACTTTACTTTATTTATTCCTTGTTTTAAGATAAGGTACGAAGAATGGGTGGATGAAGGGTGAGTACTTTTCTTCGTGACACCCTGTATATATGAGTGAATGAGAGAGTGTGTGTGTGTCATTAGTGGTTGTAACGCATAATGAAATAGTTCCAATTGATTATAGATAATCAATTTGTTTTTTACATTATACATATTCAGTCATTTTCATTTTCATTATACATTTTACATTATTCATTCATTTTTAACATTTTATTTATTACTGGTATCATCCCAAATGGTTATATATCGCTGATTAAGGTATTAATTTAAATAATTTATTTAAAACAGATTTCTTTACATTGCAACATTTTATTGTCCGAAAATCCACTGTTTAAACAAAAATTTAAGAAAACGCACGGTTATTTTAGAAGAAAAAAAAGAAAAGGAAAAATGCAAACACTTTTTTAGTACTGAAATTGAAGTATAATCAAATTTGGCAGAAAAATTCTGCTGTAAAGGTATAATTAACGAAATAATAATTCAACACTTTCTTAATACTAAAAATAAAGTATAAACAAATTTTGCAGAAAAATTCTGCTGTAAAGGTATAATTAACGGAATAATAATTCAACACTTTCTTAATACTGAAAATGAAGTGCATTCAGATTTGGCTGGAAAATTCTGATGCAAGTCCACGATTAACGGAATATTGTGCGTGAATCGCCTTAATTTCCATTGTTATCGTCGCCATTGGCTCCAACGCCTCGTCCTTTGGGAATTTATCGTCTGGCCGGCGGCACCTTTGCCTTGAAAGGTTAAAGAACTTTTGATCGTTTGCCAGTTCTAGCATCGTTAGATTGAGCATTTCTATCAGCTTCGCGCCATACGATTCTAAATCCGTACCTCTTCAGGGATCGTTCAATAACACCTTGGGAAATCCGCGTTACGAGCCGAAACCTTGCGACAATGATCGATATATTGTAAATACAGTTTTAGCCGCTGAATGCGCGATCCTGCGTCATGCGAAAGCCTTTAGCCGAATGCGCGAAACGAAAATCCCACGTCGTTTCGAAATTGGCGCCACTCATAACCATGATGCACCTCGAGAGCTGTTACACAGACTTTTCAAATTAAATATTGAGAATTGTGTCATATATACAAACTAGATGCGAAGATCCTGAACCAGGAAATTTTTTAGAAATAAATAACGAATGTATATCATAGTTTATCGTTACTCCAAGGTGAAATTTAATTCAGAAAATTATTTTGGGACCAGTAAGTATATATTATCTTTATTAGCAGTTACAAACTTATAATAAAGTATAATATATAATTACTTTTATTTTTTTTACAAATAATTACATAACTGAGTGACATTATTACGCAACATTGAGTGATCATTAAGTACACAATTATTCGTTCGATTATTTCACGAAGAAATGAAAAGTGTTGATATACTGGCTCGTTCAATAAGTCCGCGGAGCGCCATTTGTTCGTCAAAAGTAGAACTAAAACCGCGACATCATTTTAATATTTCACGTTACATAAGAAACTGGCCTAAAGTTTCAACGTCCTTATGCAATATTTTAAACAAGGTTTCGAGTTTCAAAAAGCTGCGCATTCGCTAACGATGCATCAAAAGCACGTTCTAACACGACCCCCTCATCAGCAACATTTCGAGCGCTTTCTAACCTCTAAAGTCTTTAATTCAAAACTCCAGTCTAAAGTCTCGAACTCCAGTAAACTAAAAAACTTTCGTTCAAAACTCCAGCCTGGACTCTCCGGGTTGTTACTTCAAAGACTTCGAGTTCCACAAAGTAATTTTCACAACTGCAAATCCCTTTCTTCATTTCCATTCCGCGAACCCATCGAACAATCCAGTACAACTGTCATCAAAGCTCGACAAGGAAGACTTCGAGCGCGAAAGAATGAACTTCGCATTCCAAAAGTCGCGGACGCCCTTCGATTGGTCGAGAGACACCTGGCGCGCGCCAATGGGCGGCCTCCTACCTCGAGCGCGCCATCAGGATTTCGAACCACCGCGCGACTCAGTTCGCATCACTGGCAGGAGCGAAAGTTAAGTATAAACAGATCTCGTGATGGACGAATGATTTGGAAGCCGAACGTCCGTGGTTGCGAGCATGTGACCAGGGCCTCGTGGTCACTCACGTGCTATTCATAACCCCGTGCCACGCAGTTTTCCGACGTTACTCAGAGATTCCACGATAAGTATATGCGCTCGAATTACATAAAGGCGGTTACATGACCGGCGCCTTTGCACCGAGCTCAGATGCCCAGAGTGTTCTTGGATAAAGTCTATGATAAATGAGTGATCAATTTGATGATAGTGCATGATAAATTAAATTAACGGTTTACAAATGTGATAGTTTGAGAGAAATTTATAATTTATAGATACAAATGTAATAATTAATTCAGATTTATAATATAAATGATGATGATGCATTAATAAATTAAATAAATGAATAAATAATAAAGCTAGTCATTGGATAGAAAGTCGTTCTTTGCTTAGATTTTGATAAGAGTTTAGTAATAATGGTTTATTAATGGGCAAATGTCTTTTGGTATCAACTGTGGAGTTTTTCTTTGTATGAAAAATTCGTATTCTTGATCGATTAGTCTGAAATAAATAAATAAATAACGATAAAGCTAGTACCCGAATGAAAAGACATTCTTTCCTTATATTTTCAAATAAAGAGGCTTTGGTATAAAATGTGGGACTATTTTAATTTAAATGAATACTAATTAAACGCCATAATGAATTTATGTTCTTAATAAATTAGTCTATAATAAATAATACGTTCTCTAATGAATAAGAAATAATACATAAATCTCTAATAATAATATATAACCGCCAGATCGAAGAAATCAGTTCCCAGGAAGCAATTATTTCCTTCCATTTAAATAATCCACAAAAAAATCCCATTGAATTATATGCGTCCATTTGATAAAACTCTTTAAATCTTGAAGAGTAAACGATTTAAAATCATCGCTCTTGAATCCTTTCACGTCAGCGAGGAAGCGAATAAGATATTCTTCGTTGGCAAGGCTGAAACGCAGCGTGGTTTGATATCAACATCGAAAAAATTAAATACAAGCGATTACGTCCAATTATCGCGACAATATGATGATACGCATAATAGAGGCTCATCACGCTACGAAGGGAAAAAAAAAGAAATTGCCGCAACTCGAGGATAAATGGAGCGAAAAATGGAATCATCGGTCGGCGCGTTACATAATATTAAGGAGGGCCCTAGAGCTATTCCTCGTTCTGTAAATTTATTTAGACGCTGAACGTACGTTTGAATTTTTAGCACCGGCGCGCGTAATATTGGACTGACTTCTATAGCCAAAAAGTTGGAATTTATATGACAAGTTACGATCGCAAAATGGAACGAGGCTCGTCGCGCGGTGCATTTGCCTCTTTAACACCCACGACGATGTGTCCGACTTTACTCCTTTAAAACCAAAAAACAAGAAAAAGAAACAGAAAGAAACGACTTTGAGTCTCTTTTTAACCGTTTGAGTCCGGGGAAGCGCTATCGCGCTTCACTTGTCGTATGCCAAAAATACGGCGCAGCGCGATAGCGCTTCTCTTGTTTTGTATCGAGAATGCGAAGACGCTACTGTGTTAAAGTTAGAATTTAATTTCAGAAGCTACTCTGTGTTTTGATTAGTGCGCTTATTGATTAAATTTAATCGATCATCGAATTAACTCAGATCAGATAAAATTGTCAGGAACGATTTTGCTGGAATTCCAATTTTTCATGCTTCAACTGAACAATAAATTTCTTATTTAAAAGATATTCGATTCTTCTATATCTTCCTTCCCATTAAAATACAATCGAAAGGAAGATATTGCGACTTAGTAAAATCATGGTGGAACGGTTTTTTTCAAATTAAATTCACCCTTTCGTAAATCAAGTACTATTATATGTATATTATATATAAAAAGCATCAAATGTTAATTACATACTAAGAAATAAAAAATATCATAATTCATACAATCACATAAAGACATTAACACGCTTTTCTTTTCATTGGTCAAAACATTAAGATTGTTTTTATTCTCATCAAGTCAATTATACGCAGAGTTAATTTAGAAACGTAACCTAAAAACTAAACATACTAAGACTGCGTTTTCCTGTTGATATTGGAACATTGTTCGATCATTACAAATAATCCAACACTATTACACAACAGAAGTACTATATCTTAATATTATTTTATGCTTTTCAAATATAAGTATATGTAAAAGTACTTGATTTACGGGAATTTAATTAGAAAAACCTGCAAAGGCAAAGATCATGGCGAGAGACGTAATGAAATCAAAGACGAGAAAAGTCGAGCGGAAGGAAAAAGGAGGATCGAGAAAGGGCGGAGCGAAGAGAGAAGGAAGTACATTTTCGTCGAGCGTCGAGTGGAGTCGGCATTTCTGCACGTAGCACGTGCTACAGATCGTAGACCTTCCCAGCCTTCTCGCGAATTACGTAACGGCCTCGGGGGCCGCCAGTAATAAAGCGCGACTTTACATGCGTTACGTTACGTGTAGGACGTCGAATATAAGCGTATGGACAACGAGCCCACGCCTCATTCACTGTGTGTGCGCGCCTATGCGCCACTGGCATCCGCGAAAAAAACCGCGATCCTTCGTGTGGTGTGCAAAAACCGAAGGCGCGGATCCTGGATTTTGGAAGAATGGAATACGAACGTACATCGAGGATATGCTCGAGCGCGCATGCGCGCTGAGATTTTATTTACGTAATTTTCGGTGCACCGCGAACTAGTCCTAACCTCACAAACTGGGAATTCAAAATTTGCATCTATATTACTTAACAGAAGAAGATTGCTACTATTTTTAAGGCTTATTTAGAACGTGATATGCAGCTGTAAAAATAAGAGAGGACAAAGGATAATGTGAATAGATCGATGGAATAATTTAAATAGCACATGGAAATTAAGAAAAATCTTATAAAACGCATTGTCGTACAGTACGATTTTGGAAGAATGGAATATAAATGAATAGCGAGAGGCGTGGATCTTGGCTGGGTAATGAACTGATGAATTTTGGAGGAATCAAACATAAATACATATCAGGCAAATATTTTATCGCTTCTCAAAGTCGAGATTTAATTCACAAAACTCAGTAATGTATATTCAGAGTTTTGGAAAATGCAGAAGGATGACACTTATCATTCTCTCACTATATCGTAAAAAAAAAATACATATACTAAATTCATTTTTTCACAGTACTGTACTATAATAATAACAGATTATTACTACGATTACAGATAAATATCACGATCGTTTGTGTAATATATAAAAACTAGACACGTAGATCCTGTACCAGCGAATTTTAAAGAAATAAAAAAAAATGTATATCAATGTTTATCGTTACTCCAAGATGAAATGTAATTCAGAATATTATTTTGGGAGCAGCCTATATTACAGACTTGTAACAAAGTAACATATAATTACTTTAATTATTCACGTATATTTATATAATTAAGTAATATATAATTATTTGTCAAATTATTTCACAAATTATTTTATAAATTCCTTGTCATAAAACATCATAAAATAATCTGTGGAATAATTGAGATTGAATGATCATTTAAAAATTGTATACATTGCTAATACATACATACATATATATATTATACATACATATTATATATATACATAAATTTATTAATAATTACAGCAAAAAGAATAAGCATCCACAATTCTCCCACAAAAGTAATAATGACAAAATTCGCATTCATAAATATCCTAAATTCGTCGAGTAGATTTTTCGTTCACCAAAGAAACTTTTCTTCCCTACCTTGCGCTTCGCCCGTTCCGCTTTTAGCTTGAAATGGACCGTGCAAACAAAGATTTCGCGTATTACCAAGGCGAAAAATAACCGATCCACCGAGGCGATAACGAGGCTACTGATTTATCCTAAAATATATAGTATTGGGGTCGACGTTCAGGTGGAAATTCTGACTGTAAGGTTTTACGTAACCACCAATACAGTGACTATACCTCGCACACGTGCCCGCACGCGTGTTCCACTTTGTTCCTTCTGTTTTGTCAATGTTATACTTAGCTCCTCTCGGGGCTAGGACAGCTTTCGTGAACCGTATACCTTTAGAAATTTGCCGTGTACCCTCCTCTTACACTCGTGTATCCTCGATTACTCAACGTTTCTTTTACTCGATTGCTCAATAAGCGAGCCGTTTATTTTGAAAGTGGCTTAAGTCCATTGGTCCATTATTTTTCAGTAACAGTAGCAACGTGTACAGCGTGGAGTTAGTTGTCGTATGCAGTAACATTTTGCAGTTAAGTATATTCGGAGGATACGATGATTTTAGATATATAAATGCGAAAGTATTGTATGGACAGCACTTTAGAAAAATATAAAACGTATTAGAGCAGTGAAATTTGAGGACATGATTGATTTATTGTGATATATACCATCGAAGCATTTGGACTTCTTCGAATTCATCCCGCATATACTAAATGTATAATAGATGAGCAGTCAGTTCTTATGTAATTTATATAGTATACAAGTCAATTAAATTTATATAGTTTGTAAATTAATTCTTATATATTTATATAGATTTTCTGAATTGCATAAATCGTGTTTTTGAAGTGTAGTAAAGAAATATAAAATAAATTGAGGACTGTTTCTTCAATTTGAAGCATTTTAAACGATCTCGAATGGACTTGGACTCTTAAAATCCATAACAAATTTAATTGTTAATTTTGAAAGTGGCCTGCTTTTATTTGTGACAAAAAAACACATATTATCTACTTAATAATCGTTATTATTTTGATATGAATCGTAAATTGAACTCTCTTAGATGCACTTAAATAATGCAACACATCGATATCCTACACGTATATTTTTAATTTTATTATCTACATTTAAGTTACAATAAATAATACTTATGCACAAATATAGAACATCAGAATCCCTACCCTCTTCATATATAAATCATATTACTTTAGAAATTTAAGACATATTTTGATATCCTGCCACCTTTCTTCTTTGTTCCAAAATCCATTTTTCACATCATCAAATAATATTCATCCGCAATTAATATTACTTCCAATATTCCAAAGTAATTTTCACGCATCACAAATATCGTGTCACGTAATCCTCACGTATCGCATTCTTGAAAAAAATCGAGCAGATACTCTCCTGTTGTGCTCCGTACCTTATTTATCGCCAGCCCATTTTTCACGCTATTAAATAGACCGCCGAATCTCTTGGAACACGCAAACACGGCTTCGGTGTTCAAAAACACTGCACTTCTCGTGATCCATTATACATCGGCGTAGCCATAAATTTCTGGAACAGATGCGCACGCCTCGAAGCGCACACATGTTGACTTTCTCTAATGAAGGATCGATGCAAGGAGAGGAGGCGGTGCATGTTGCACGCTTTCAGTAGTAAGAGTCGATCACTTACACGTGCCATAGCTGACCTTTATTTCCGCGCAGGGCGTGGAAAAGGAATTTTTCACGTCACCTGCGCAGCGTAATGATTGGCCAATTATGGATTCTGGGATTATTATAGCACAGGGTGTTGCTAAAAAAAATAATTGTAAAAAACTTCCAGAAGCATGGTGTACAGTTTTTTTTTTTCTATGTGAAATCTGGTATCATCTGGTTTGTAAAATCTTTTGGTATTCAGGAACGATATGAATTGTTCTTTTAACTGATACAAGTAAATCTTAAGTAGATTGTTTTTTGCCTTATAAATCATAGAGAAGGAACAACGAAGAGTCGAATCGCCTGAATTTGTTATTTATTAATATGCTTACTTATTATCTATTAATTAGTAACTGTATACTAATGTATCTATATAGTGAAGTATATTCAATACGTATCGTCTATGGAAAAAAAAATGAAAGAGAAAAGGAATAAAAATTGGCCTTATAAGTCATAGAGAAAAAACACCTTTCAAAATAAACAACTGACATACTAACGTACCGATAAACAACCGTAAATTAGTGAATCAGTAACAACTGCCAATCGATAAACATTAAATACCTCTAAGCAACTATAAACAGTAAGTTAATAGTTGTTAAAGTCAAAGTAAAGGCCTCGTAAGTCATAAAAAAACTGCGAGAAAAAGAAATGATATTTAATATATTTAATGCGTATTTGGCACTAAATATATTAAATAGCAGTAAGTCAAAAAAAAACTACGGGAAAGAGAAATCATATTTAATATATTTAATGTGTATTTAGCACTGAATATATTAAATGGCAGTAAGTCATAAAAAAAACAGCGAGAAAAAGAGATCATATTGAATATATTTAATGTGTATTTAGGACAAGTATATTAAATGGCAGTAAGTCATAATAAAAAACAGCGAGAAAAAGAAATCATATTTAATATATTTAACGTGTATTTAGGACAAGTATATTAAATGGCAGTAAGTCATAAAAAAAACTGCGAGAAAAAGAGATCGCAATATCCCGGGGCATTACCCTGTGCCGCTTTCGTTTCCTATTCGCGTCACGAGGCCGATCGAGACGTGACGCCTGCCTATTGATTCCCCCGGCAGTAACGAGACGAGAACTCTCCTTTTGCCCTCTCCCAGAAACACCTGCAACTCTGGCGAGGACCTTTGTGTTCCTCGAGAGCGTAGGAGGACCGCGAGGAAGAAGCGCTCTTGCTCGCTGGAAGAAGGAAGAGAACTCGCGTGCTGTTCGATCAATAACACGAGAAGGGGAATGGCAGGAAGTCATTGGGATTTTTCTAAGACGGACACGCTTGACCTTTTGTACGTCCACGAGCTTTTAACCTCTTAGCCAAGGCTGGACTTGCAGCGGCGCTGTGCGTCTCGCTGCACGCGAGTTTTGGAAGCGGATTGCTGGTGAAGAATGGAACATCGCGATCCGTGTCTCTGGTGGTTCTTTGTGTTATGAAATTAGAAGATAAAGGGGTGGATGAATAAAGTGTATTCTTTATACGTTTCTGTGTGGTGAATTGAAAGAATATATTAAGGTTAGGGTACCAGTAGTTGACACTGTAAGGAATTTTTATGTGTATTCGCTGACATAGCTCAGGCTAAGTGTGCTTTATGGAATATCTGTGATTAGTGGTCGCCACTAATCATTGTTTTTCTAAAGTAAAATTTGATTTGATATTTGACAGCCAGGGAAAACGAGATATTTAGTAGTCGACATCCTCTTGTTTCAGGAGTACAAACCAGTGAATAAATTAGTTCCAGTAATATAAATAAAACACTCTTGCGATACTTACATTTTAACCAAGTTCTTAAGGATTTATGTAAGAGAATCGGCAGAAATCGTAAGAGTCGCGCACGGATTTTATTAACCGGACGCCATGACACTTCTCGATGGCGGACTATGCGCAGTATTTCGCAATTAAGCGGCTGAAGAGCGACACTATATAGACTAATAGGGTTTGATGTATTCCAGCTTGTGGTTTTCTTGCTTAATTACTATTTCGAAAAAGTGTCGAGGACTGGAGCAGTGTCAAGTACTGGTGCTTTTATGTTAAGATCGTGTGGACAGGTATAGCTGCGTACTATTCAAAATGACGCATGCGCAGAAGCCACTATAGTGGCGTACCGTTTAAAATGACGCATGCGCAGAAGCCATTATAATGGCGTACGGGAGCTAAGGGTTAACCATTTACCTGGCGAACTATTTTCGATTTTCTTCTTCCGATTTTACAACTTATGGCCATTAAACAAAAGAAGTAATTATTAATTATTAGTAATTAAGTGATTCATAATTCAACGGAGTACTATTAGATAAAAGCTTTATATATTACTTTACCTCTTGCACGTTATGAAGATAATAATATGCAAGAGGCCAAATTTAATTCACAAAAGGGTGAATTTCGAGTCCAAAATCTGTACAAGTCACGTTTCTGGATACAATTTTTTCATTTGAAATTTATCACAACTGTAATTATTCTTACTCTTTACACGACAGGGTTGAAACGTCGTAAACTACTTGCTGGTTTTTTCATTCCCTATCAAGTCGATCTAAGATTTATAACTGCTCACATGGATCAGTTGTTTAATTACACAATTTCTTATTATATATACAATCTCGAGCAAGAGGATAGCAGGGCGTAATTATGTCGGAATAAAAGGGTTTTCATATTTCACTGCATAAAACTCCGGATGTTGAGTTTCGTGTAAAGAACGACGTCCCAATTGCACCGAACTGCGTTGCAACGGTCGTTTGCTCGGCCGATTAAGCACTCGCTAAGCGATCGTAAAACCGACGAGCTCGCAGAAACGGAGCAGGCCTGTAAAATTGTTGGAGAAGGTTAATCCATTTGCATCACACGGAAGAGTGAAAACAGGCCTTCGTCGCTGAGATTATCAGCGTTATCCTTATCAAGTTCTTTTTTTTTTCATTTTCAAATCAGTTATTATTGATTTGATTATTTATCTATCATATTCATTTGGCATGTATGAAAAAAATGTATATACAAAAATGAAGACATTCGATTTCCAAGAGGATGAAATTGATTTACGAGAGAATAAATTTCGTGTGCAAAAGGTTCCAATTCGAATGCAAGGCCTGTACAGGTTTTACAAATTAAATTCACGCTTTTGCAAATGAAATTCATCCTTTTGCAAATAAAATTCATCGCTTTGCAAATGAAATTCTCCCTTTTGCAAGTCAAATACTTTCATCTATATATATATTATATTTAAAAGACATTGCATAATGTTAATTACATAGTAACAATGAAAAATTTTATTATAGTTCATACAATTACATAATTACATATGGGGACGAAGGTATGTAGTGCAGATAATTAAGTAGTACAATAATAATAACAATTGAAGAAGAACCATTTATAGACTAGGTTATATGTACATTTGTATATCCTTGAATTATTATTATTATCGAATTATCCGCACACAATTTTCATACATACCTTCATCTCCATATGTAATTTTATCAATTATAATCAAATTTTAGATTTCTTACTATGTAATTAACATTATTTGATATTAAAAAATATATATATATATGTATGTATGTATATACACGTATGTATGTATGTATACATGGATGTATGCAAAAGTACTTGATTTGCAAAAGGCTGAATTTCGTTTGAAAAACCCGTCGCAGATTAAAACCGAGAGGGATTTCGGTGTCGCTCAGTGATGCAATCGAGTGCTGAACTTGATGCAACTTTCGCGCAAGCCGAGCAGAGCTTGCGCTCCACTTGAGAAAAGTGCTCTGACCTTTGTAAATAATAGAGCAGCGTCTCCTCCCATCGTTGAGCTCCTTTTCGCCTCTCTTTCTCGTCCGATCTGAATTCGAATTAATTCGATAACCGCGAGGCAGAGCCACGGGGATGGAAATTTCATCTTATTGGGTCGATTCAAATTGAATTTTAATCCTTAAATTTATAGCCACTACATAATGTTTTCATCAAATTTGTAATTTTCCATTGAATTTATAACCGAACATATGTCCATACACCAATTGAGGAAATTAATGCTTGCACAAGCCACGAAAAAAATTATACTCAGATGAAAACCTATTTTTATTGAATATCTATATTATTGAATTATTTATATTATCTTAAAAGAGCGAGAATCCACGCGTGCAATTTGCAATTTATATTTATTTTTAACCCTTGTACTTTATTAACCTTATCGTACCTTTATTTTTTAGTCTTAATTTACGGATTGACTTAGCAGAGATGTTTAAGAGTGACAATATTATTATTTCTCCAAGAGTGGAATGTGTACACTGAGATAAAGCGGATCAGCTTCGTTTTTGTAGTAAATGCAAGATGCGATACGCAGGAAGAACAATAATAATACGTCGAGTAATCTTGATGCGGTAAGTTTAAATTTCAAAACCAAGCAGTGAATAGCTTCTCAGAAAAATTCCTCTAATGCTTAGTCGCGCGATTTTTCTCAAACTTCTAGCATTTTATTGTAACACGTAAACGATCGAATCATCCTATTCGCATTCCATCGTTTTACTCTTTTTTATAAATAAATATATATAAAACATCTCGATACATCGATACAATGACCAGTAGTTCTAGTATTAAAAACTAATTGTCGTTAATAAAACAGATCAAGATTTTTTTCGATATTAAAACTTAAATTAAGTCACTAATTGTCGTTAATAAGCTAGATTGAGATTTCTCTAGATATAATAAACCAAATCAGATTTTTTATAATAAATACCTATTGTACTTTATAATATTTTATAAACTACTATATCAAATACTTTATCAAATTCATATTCAATAAGTTTATACATTATCCTATAATAAACTAAATAAGATCTTTTTTATAAATTAATCTTTAAAAATCAAACAGCAAAAAACCTTGATAATTTTTATCTCAGGAATATATTCCATATGCAATCTTCTCACATCCTCGATGATAAAAAAACGAAACAATTTATATTCTCAGTTACGCCATGAAAAACGATCTTATTTTGGGCTTAACTTCTAAGAGGATCGGTCACGAGGCTCTCCCATTTATCAGCCAAAGATTACTAGCGCATGTAAATGATACTTCTGGCACCATAACCGCGGCTTATCAAGCCGAGATAACGCGCGAAAGCCGACGATAAAAGCCGAATTTCTCATCAATCAAGAATCTTCTGCTCCTCAGAAACTGGCACTGATTTTCCACGCATTTCTTCTATGGCTGAGCAATAATTCTTTTGATACTTGGAAGTATTTAATGAATATTCACACGAGAAGACGTGTTAAGACAGTCTACTCAAATTTAATAATAATGAATAATCGAATAATATAGACATAGTAATAATAAAAGAATCAAATGTAGTGATAATAATAAAGAAACAGGGAAAAATATTTCTTGCTATAAAATACAATAAGATTATTTTTCACATAATTGCTTTGTAATAAGCTAGAGTAAAATAACTGACTTCATTGATTAGAAAAATTAAGTTAATATTCATACAATCGTTAATATTCACTGAATATTAAAAAAAAGTGCTTTAAATGCTTTTAAAAAATTGGATGTCAACTGGTGAACAAAGAAGAATATCAAATACTCCATTTTTTCTCTTCACTGCGTGTCGACTATTGTAATTAGTAATAACTGTAATTAGTACTAAATTGTAATTATTTGAATAACAGTTGTAACTTTTATAGCAGCCAGTACAATACTTAGTTGCGAGGATTGAAAGCAAAAGTCCCGCAGCTTGGGCGGAAATAAATAAAAAGCGGGCCTCCAAAAAGAGGGACAATGGCGAATAAGGAGTTAATTCCGATGCCGGGTGCAAAATCTCAGTAGATCGCGCAAAGAATCCAAGTGAAACGCGCGTCAGGTCGGTTCGTACTCATGCTTGGTATTCGCGCGATAAGAGAAGAATGGTGTGTAATTAGTGCCGCTTTGTGCAATGCAAACAATTACACGCGCCGGCTTCGCGCAACCAAAATGTCAAAGCCGCTAACCGATGAACTAATTCTCGTAATTCAACCCTTTAATGCATAATGCAAAAGCAGTGGGACTTTTGGTTTCAATTCTCGCAACTAAATATTGTACTGACTGCTATGAAATATTACAATTAAATAATTCATACACAGTGAAAAGAAAGGATTTAGTATTTGATATCCTTTTTTGTTGAAGAGCTGACATGTAGTTTTAACACTAGAACTACCAGCCACTTTCTGGGCATATTTAGAACAGCACATACATCTTTAAAAAGAAGGAGAAAGTAAAAGGAAATTTCAGTAAATCAAAATGATGATCTAAATACTGCATAAAAATCATGGAAAATCTAAAAAAAATACATCGTTATAAAGTACTACGATTTTTTAAAGAAACGACTGACCAGTCATTTTGACCAGTTTGGTAGTTCTAGTGTTAATACACTGACAAGTGAAATAAATGTTCAATTTAAAATTTGCACTATTAAGTTGCTTGCAATTGGGGGTCTTCAAACTTTTCTCGGTGGTCCTTCGTTTCTCACATCGAAATCATTATCTCTGAACGGTTGAAACTATTTTTTACACGTTGCAACGATTAATGCTTTCCGCTAATCATCGCTTTCTGGTAAAACAATTCGAGATTTTTAACACGATGAAAAAATATGATGTTTGTTCAATGATTTGATGTATTATTTTTAATGTAAAATAATGTAAAATTATTATTAAATATGTTTGACGGATGTCATACCAAGCAAACAAATAAAAATTGAGGCTCGTTTACGAGAAATGTTTTCTATCGACATATTTGTATTTTAACACTCACTTCATACACCTGATATTTCCAGCCAATTTACTTTCTCTCCATTAGTACTTCTTCTTATCGGTTCTTTAATTTTTGTATATTGTACAAATGTAAAAAGCAGTAGCCACTGACTATCGAAATTGGATTTACACCTCTTTCATAATCAATGGACACGCGATTTCTATTATCCAACAATATTAAATTGAACAAAGCGTTGGTACTTTCTAAGATATTAAATACTAATTAGTTATAAATAAAAAGTTCACGCTAAATTAAGCATAAATCACGTGACATCTAATTTTTTTTTTAGATAGACTTACACCACTTTCAAAATAAACGGTCCAAATGTTCGATGTAAAAATCGACCCTTAGTTTTACTCATCATCGAATTCGATATGAAATAAGAAATGTATACGCAAAATCGATGCACGCTAAGCAGACTGATGCTTGTAAACAGTCGCAATACCTGTGGTATAATCAATTTTACGCGATACCGTTGTTGAGGAAGTAAACTCTATGCTCTAATTATTTATATATATTTATAATCTATAATATATATAAATATATA